>JAECMU010140147.1:0-12727 GCA_016106625.1 Dracogyra subfuscus
ATTATTCAAAGACCACGACACACATAAAACATATAATGGTAAATATATGGTTCAAGGATTACTGATGATTAGTCTGGGGTCTTCTAAGCTCGACATTATCGTTATCCACTGGATAGTTTACATTTTAATCAGGACTGTATTATCCTGTCTACTGTTCAATAGGAAGACTAGCTATGTAGTGACAACACATTTCTTCACAGAACACCAATAGCTGCTGATTTAAACAATGTGCTGTGGTGACTTTTTAAAATCATTGCTCTTCTTTAAACCTTCGAATAGGCCTATGGATCAAGAATGGAGGAGAGAGACGTTCGGTCTTCAACCGCCTCACTGTGCCGATAAAACTGGGTTGGAGCCGATTTTAGGAGACGAACTCTGTACCTAAAACCATTGAAAAATGTTGTGTTTTTTTCCTAGACAATGTACCATTACACACCGATATTATGTGCTGATTCCGAACGCAACAGGCGATTCCTCCAGTCAGACTAATTTTAATGTTAGTCCAAACCTTTCAGAGTCTTGCCGGAGACCAAACGAAATCAGTGATGCAAGCTACGACTGGAGATATGTGGCTTTAGGATCCAATTGAATTCATTAGGCTTGTTATTTAATTATTGAACACGAACCACTGGAAGGCATCCACATCTAGTTTAGTTATTTCCTACACCTCCCAGCTAATGAAATGACCGCTACTGTAATAACTCGAAATCCCCCCAAGTAGAAATATGTCCGGGAAATTGGTCTCCGCCACACATTTTGATACTTATGTGATCTGGGTTATTTAGTTTTTTTGTTTTGATGATGGATATCAAATCCGTAAGGTTACGAAAGGTTTCATAATATTTTGAATCGTGATAAAAAAAATCCTGTGGAAAAGTACAAATCATTACCAGTTGCTGCAATTCCTAATTATAATATTATATAGAAAATTGGTAGCTTTTTTAATGATAGCATTACATGATGGATTATTAGTACGAAACAGGGAATAGTGGAAAGCTAGAATACAGCACTGTGTAGCAATCTTAGCAACCAGACATAGGGTAACAATAATATAATAAGATACTGAAGGTAAAATGCTACTATGATGATGATAACTAGTTTAACGTACCCATATACCACTAGGGTTTCGAACACGCCCATCCCGAGTCCGAACTCCGATAAGATCGGTGGCCTGACTCGGGATGGATGGGGTGGGAGGGTTAGAGTTGAAAATGGGCAGAATTTTGAAAATACCAGTTAGTAAAAAAGTTAATAGAATAAATAAAAAAGAAAAAAAGAAGTTACAAGCCAAAAACAAAAATAATTGACTGCTCGGCCGAAAATTTTAATAATTTGGAGCATTTTAGAAGGACAGTCCAAAATTAAATGAGAGAAAGAAGACAGGATCGGACTATTTAATAATATTAAAAAAAAGAAATAATTTCGACATATGCTACTATGAAACATGCTGGAATACTAAAATAAAGCATTACGTAATGAGCTTACAGATAAATATTACCTAACTGAAATATATTATTTTTGCTATTTAAAAAGAAATGTGTTTACCGATCACTAATCATTTTTGAGAGATCCTCGAAAATATAGATGTACACTTAAATGATTCCATTAAAATAATGAAATTTGTTTTGTTTAACGACACCACTAGAACACATTGATTTATGAATCATCGACTATTGGACATCAAACATTTTGTACTTTTGACATATAGTCTTAGAGAGGAAACCCGCTTCATTTGTTTATTAGTAGCAAGAGATCTTTTGTATGCACCATCCCACAAACAGGACAGCACTTACCACGGTATTTTTTTTTATGTCATTCGTGCTGCACTGGCTTGGATGGGAAATAGCCCCATTAAAATAAATGAACAGAATACATGAACATTAAAACAAATTGTAATGACCGCTGTCAAGAAAACATTACGGATTACAGTGAACATTTTAATGGTCTCTAACCAACATTTTTCTTAAAACACATATTAACCAGTCGATGCTGCTGGACACGAAGATTGGACATTTGTCTCTGAGTCTTTAACGTCCACGATGACGCGGCCATCACATTGTCCCCATAAAGCTGCGACACGTGTAAATCAGCGTTGAACAGCTAGTGAAGCACTGCCATGATCCGCACCGCGAATGTCATCACAGTGCATTAGTCTGACAGACAGTAACACCGGGGTGACGAGAGGTGCTAACACGAAGAGTCCGTGTCCAATCGGAAACAACAGTAATCCAATCCTTCTCGTCTGTTTCTATATGGTCCGAGTCTGACTTTTAATTAGCCGTCAATATCTCCTTGTCCTTCTTATTCTCCTTCTTCTTCTTCCCAACAGCTAACATATGACTCATCGTTTTGGGTATAGTTTCCGGGCTTGTTGCGTCAAGATAGCGAGGATCGTCGATTTAAAGTCCCGCGTAAATTAACGACGACTGGACACAAGGAGAATTTAGAGGCCTGCCCCGCTGTAGAGGAATGTTCTCAGTAAATATCATTTTTCCATAGGATCCATGACAGGCCCTTGTCACCGATACTCAATTGATTTCAAAGATTCCACCGAAACGAGCTATTACTGTCATGGATTTGAAATATCTGAAGGACTCGAGGATTTGTAGTGCATGTAACATGTGCCATCTTTGAGAGCATGGATTTGTAAGGCAGATCTGACACCTATTATGAAGTGGTGGTGGTGATGGTGGTGGTGGTAGTAGTGGTGGGTGCTGGCACATACGATAAGACCATGTCATCAAAAGTTTTGTTTTCAAAAGATTTTTTTAATAATAAAACACAGTGTCAAATTTAGAAATTAAGTGATCATGACGCGTTTATTTTAGAACGAATGAATGAATGAATGAATGAATGAATGAATGAATGTTTAACGATACCCCAGCACGAAAACAAAAATACATCGGCTATTGGGTGTCAAACTAAAGGAAATGCTAAACATCAAGGTTTATTTTAGATGCACGTATACGTTTTATACCAGGACAAAACAGAAAATATTCGCGTAGATAAATTGTTATTGTAATTTATTCAGCAGGGCCACGTTTTACGAAGCGATCTTAGTGATCGTAAGTGCATATCTACCTCATTCGCTTAAGGTGATCTTAGCGCTAAGTTCGCTTCGTAAAACGGGGCCCAGGACCGTAGGAACGATATGTGAAGTGGATAGCACGCTTTATTTGAGGGGGGGTGGAGCAAACACATATAGTAAAACCGAAAACCCTAACTGGTTTGGCCCTCACTTGTGGGTGTATTGCCCCTTTCCGCATCACGGTTCCTACGTCCATGTTATGGGATAACTATATTTGATAAATTTCGCCTAAATTGTTCAATATACGGATCGAAACAATATATTAAGAAGGAAGGAAGGAAATGGTTTATTTAACGACACCCTCAATAAATTGTATTTACGGTTATATGGCGTAGGACATATGATTAAGGACAACACAGTTATTGAGGGAAGAAGCCCGTTGTCGCCACTTCATGGGCTACTCATTTTGATTAGCAGCTAGGAATCGTTTATATGCACCATCCCAAAGACAGGATAACACATACCACGACCTTTGATGTACCAGTCTTGGTGCACTGGCTGAAACTGGCTGTTTTTAACTGTCAGTCATATGACAGTTGTGACCTTTGGTTACATATGTCTTGACCGCCCATTGACTTTCCTTTAGATGTTTTATATGTATTTCCCCAGAGACCAGACACTACGTCCCACGCGTTGAAAGAAGCCACTGACAGAAATAATATTCATGTTGCAAACTCACATTTGGATATTGTCGCCCCCTCTAACTCACCTCCCCGCCCCCGATCCTCTATCCATTCCACAGTGCACATCTGGTATTTCCTAGTTAGACATAAAGTGAGATTCGTCTTAATAGCCATCCTGTAAGTTATGAGTCCACGTGCAAAGCAAATTAAGCTATCGATTTACAAACAGTGTCTTTTAGATAGATTAACTACACTGCAAGGATTCATCCACGTGCTTTTTATGATGATAACAAATCCTCTTACAAACACAGATGAACTCGTATGGTTTTGTTGAAAATGGTTTTTGGAAACAAAATATCCTTTTACGACCCCCCATCCCCCGCCCAGCAATAAAAACGTCAACCCCCCCCCCAAAAAAAAAACCCACCACCACACACCACAACCACCACCACCACCACCAACACAACAATCCCCCTCCTCAAAAAAAAAAACCCCACCCAAACAAACAAACAAAACACACACACAAGAAAAAAACCCACAAAAAACAAAAACAAACCAAAAACCAAACCAGCCCAAATCCCCACCAAACAATAACATTTTTTTTGGTTATAAGAATCAATATGCAAAGCTTAATATCGATATTGTTCACACGTTTTTCGCAGATTGAAAAAACACTTGGTGGGTGAGGCTGTTACACGAGTTCCTATAACGGTTGTATAGCCTGTAATGGTTATCTGAATAATGGGTAAGACTAGGCTGTGGTACTCCATTCACGTGCCCCTATCCACTTAACATTCATGTTGGCCGCCCTTGGCTCGAGAATTCTAATTTGTGAGGGAAAACTTGCCTGGGGCTGACTAGTCGGTATCACAGATGAATTTTTGTGGCTGCAAATTGTAATTATGGGTGTGATGAATTGAGGTGCATGGACCACACGTTGTTACAAGCATGTCTGCTAGAATAAGATATTTCTTTTTAATACAAAAATGATGTTAAGAATCCTATTAAAGGACCAATCACACATGCATATAGGTATCATTTTTGTCCCTGTTTCAAATAATTTTAAAATGTAAACAATGATTCAAGCCTATGTAATTTAGTCATTATTCATCGGCCCAGTGTATTACGTAAACAGTTGTTTTTTCTCTATATAAATTAGGTCAATATTTAAATATATGCTCTCGAAGGTTATGTTCTGAACTTTACAAAAGGAAACATTTGTAATATGTAATGGCGTTAAACATATACACATCCTGACTTTGAGCATTGACGTAAACAACCTTTATTGATGAAACAGTATTATTTTCTATATCCAACACGTATTTTTAAAATATAATTATTTAAGAAACTATAATATGATGCTGAGCCGTAAGAACTGTCGGCCTATGTCATCTTCTGTTTGTAATCGCCACATCAGCTTAAAGCGTGCTTAATTTGAGGATTTTCGTCGTCAGTGTGAAGTAATTAATTTCATTTGCTGAACATGACATCTTGTGAACTGTAATTACCATCTCCGAAAAATTCATTAAGCCTCAACAAAAATCCCACTGTACCAGCATGCTCTAAAGTGCTGTGTGCAAATGGCGCGCTCCACTGTTTTCGCGACAGAATCATAGGAGAACATGGCCGAAACAATGCAAGCAAACGTTTGATTGGATGAGCAGAACTGTTTTGTCCCTCGCCCGTCGTTGTGGGGATCTTTTTTTAATTGGACGTCAAGCACAGAAGCCAAGCAGTCTTTAGATATGTTTTTAGTGCACGTGAGGGCTTTGCCGCGCCCCAATTACGTCACATTGCCTAATTGTCTGTGTCGACAATTTGAAGATTGAATTTGAAAATTACGCGTGCATTTCAACGAAGTGGAAATATGTTGGAACATTTCACGACGCGAAGGACCACTGACAGAAAATTGCATAGACGTTTGAAAAGGGTGGTCTTGGGGAAGGGGACTGTCGCCCCCACCCCCTATGTCTGGGACAATTTAGAATATTAGGCACAGAGGCTAAACATATTTAGTGTTTACTTAATTTCATCTTATTTTCGTGCTTATTTCCAATTAAGGACCAAACACGCTATCCTGAGCACACACTTCAGCTATCTGGGCTGTCTGTCCAGGACAAAGGGTTAGTGATTTGTTGCTAGTGGTTAGTGAGAGAGAAAAAGGTGTAGTGGCCTTACACTTGCCCAATGCGTTGTTAAACTCGCTCTGGAGCCAGTACCGGGATACGAGCCCAGTACCTACAGGCCTTTAGTATGATGGCTTAATCACTACACCACTGAGGCGGTATTTTGTTTTAATGCTTACGGTTGATTGAGTGTTTGCTACTGTGCATGTGATTGATTTCTCCAATGTTTGTGTTATTTTATGCTACATGTTATAGTGCTTGCAAGCACGAACATCATGGCATCTTAATCATTCTAGGACAAACTCCTGTTAACAATCGAGTAAACTACCATCCCATACGAATAGTTATAGAAAGAAAAAAAGACATACGCAGTCAACACCTTTAAATACGATTATATGGTGTCAGACATATGGTTAAGGACCACAGAAATAACTGAAGAGAAAATCTGCTGAAGCCATGCATGCCATGGACTTTCTCAAGTGATACGTATGTGCATCATTCAAAAGACAAAATAGTACATACCATGATCTTTGTAACACCCGCAGAGAAGTAGCAAAATGGGATATATATGGGGATCGATCCCAGGCTTACCGTGCATGATGTCATTCCATAATAGTGATAGTGACGTCACGGTTCAAAAATAAAATGTAGTGAATTTAATAATAATAATAATTATACTAAAATTATAAGAATCATTGAATTATAAAATATTTCTGGCACTCGTCCTTTTGAAGATGATTTTTCTGACACTCGTCTTAAGAAAATCAATCCTTGAAGCTTGCAAAATTTCGCTAAAGTTCGCTAAATTTCGCTAAAGCTCTCTAAAAGAATATATTTTCTTGAGACTCGTGTCAGAAAAATCATCCACAAAATGACCCATGCCAGAAACTATTAGTCCCTCTGCCTTCATATACCTTAAAGGGATATTCCTGAAAACCCCCATATTTTAGGAAATAAAATGAAATGTAACCTAATACTAATATTAGAACGACCAGAAAAAGCCACTAATATTTTATGCAGAAATTTGTATTTGATATGTAATTACAATCGTCTAAATGTCTCTGTTAGTCGATAACTTCTTAAAAATTGCAGCAAACTCAGGAATGTCCCTTAAATAGATCTGGCATAAGCACGCGTTATTTCGTGTTGAGATAACCATTTTGGCGCGAACATATATCTGCATGATTAGCTACACTGACATGATTGTATCAGCTGTAGTGATCAGTCGACAAGAAAAGTTAAGCGTTGCCATTATATGTAGTCAGATCTACTATCGGACCCCTAAAGAAGGCTTGACCAATACGACCCGAGTCCAGTTGTCTTGACCATATCACCATACTTCGAATAGGAATGTGTTATCTTGCGAAGTAAGGAGATGTACCCTTTATTTTAGTGATGTAATGACAACACAATGGCTTTGTCGTAGTTGGTTATCTGTCTTGTATATGCCTCTCAGAATTACGAGAACGATTGTTTCGTTCGCGCGTCGCTCGCTTGCGTAATCTATTTTACGCTAGCGCATTAATGTTAGGACATCATTTACATGGTCATAGCAGGTTGTTCTCGGAGTCCTGCTTGTACAGTGATATGGTTTTCTTTGTGGAATGAGGGATATACCCTTTGTTTGATGTTATAATAATACTGCCGCTTTGTTTATAACTGGCTTTGTCTTGTACAGTGATCTGGTTTTCTTTGTGGAATGAGGGATATACCCTTTGTTTGATGTTATAATAATACTGCCGCTTTGTTTGTAACTGGCTTTGTCTTGTACTGTGATCTGGTTTTCTTTGTGGAATGAGGGATATACCCTTTGTTTGATTTTATAATAATACTGCCGCTTTGTTTGTAACTGGCTTTGTCTTGTACTGTGAACTGGGGTTTTCTGTGGAATGAGAGATATACCCTTTGTTTGATGTTATAATAATACTGCCGCTTTGTTGTAACTGGTTCTCTGTCTTGTACAGTGATCTGGTTTCCCTTGTGGAATGAGGCATATACCCTTTGTATGATGTTATAATAATACTGCCGCTTTGTTGTAACTGGCTCTCTGTCTTGTACAGTTATCTGGTTTCCCTTGTGGAATTTCATTTCATTTTCATTTTCAATATTGTTTAACGTGCACATTCAGAGCAAGCTGTTATAGCGCACGCCTGTCTTGGGCACACACCTCAGCTATCTGAGCTGTCTGTCCAGTACAGAATAGAAATTAGTGGGTTAGTTGTTATTATTAGTGAAAGAGAAAAGAGGGTGTAGCGGCCATACACCTACCCAATGAGTCCTTAAAAACTCGCTCTGGGTGGGAGCCGGTACCGGGCTGCGAACCCAGTACCTACCAGCCTGTTTTCCGGCGACTTAACCGCTAGGCCACCGAGGCCGGTCTTGTGGAATGAGGGCTGTACCCTTTTATTGATGTTATAATAATACAACAGCTTTGTCATAACGGGGTCTGTTTGTGTTTCGTACAGAGATCTGATTTTCAGATATGATGATGCGACTAATGCAGAGCTGGGACCACAGTTCCCAATTGCACCTTGAATAATGTGTATACCGTATTCTCTTCAAATTATTCTTAAAAAAGGACACTTTAATTCCAGTCAGGTTATGTTAAAGGGACATTCCTGAGTTTGTTGCAAATGTTAAGATGTTATTGACTAACAGAGACTTTTTAACGATTGTAATTACACACCAAATATATTTTTCTGCATAAAATATTAGTGGCTGTATAATTAAACGTGTTTCTGATCGTTATAATATTTGTACTAGGTTCAATTTCCTTTTTTATTTCCTAAAATATTGTATTTGTCGTACGTACGAAATTATTTGAAGACAAAATCCAGTTTGGGCTTCTTAGAAATATTAAGATTATCAAAAACACATTGAACACACAGACACTGATATTCTAAACATTGAAATATATTTAATATGTAAGTTTAATCGTAGAAATATTTTATTAGTCGGAAACAACTTACAATGGAGCAAACTCAGGAATGTCCCTTTACACAATTAGACCATTAGGTATAAAGTTTATTAATAATAGAGGTGTACATGAAAACTTACCTTTGTAAATGACCAGTTCCAACCTTACCCGTTAAACCAACTAAACGTGTTCAATACAAAATTAACACTATCTTAACATTTAAAGCCTTGTGTATATATATATATATATATATATTTTTTTTAATCTGGATCTCTCTCTATCGTAACAGTGGTGGGTATATCCCCTGTAATCTCTTCTATTTTACAAAGAAATTGAAGAGGATTCCATCAATCGAACAACATTGTATTTCATTCCTTAGGCATTCTGTAAAAAATATCTCCTAAGGCGTGACTTTTTGTCAGTTATTAAGTTTAAAGAGATGATACAAAAGCCGTTAAGCTATTCGAAATTGAATGTGTCTTGATCACGAAAGAAGAGTAATGACCTCTGGTCTCTGGGTGCACAGGAACCTTCTGGAACCCACGAGGTCATGACATTGTCCGTAGAGTTTGTTACTTGCTTGGAGAACTAATGTTTGTCATTATGCTTGCGTATCTTTGAATTAAAATGTCGTTAAAACATTAAGCTAATGAAAAAGAAACAGATGTTTGATTTAATCATTCGAGAGGTCAGTTTGACATCCAATGGCTGGTGTGTATTTTGATACTGGGTGTCGTTAAACAGTAGTTCATAGATTCCCTAAAGGTTAGTTCTAATATTTATTGCTACGAACTACTACTACTACTACTACTACTACTACTACTACTACTACTACTACTACTACTACTACTACTACTACTACTACTACTACTACTACTACCACCACCACCACCACGACCACTACCACCACCACCACTACCACTACAACTACCACCACGACCACGACCACTACAACTACCACCACGACCACGACCACTACCACCACCACCACCACTACCACTACAACTACCACCACCACTACTACTACCATAACTACCACTACCACCATTACAACTACCACTACCACTACCACGACCACCACCACCACCATCACTACCACCACCACTACCACCACCACTACTACTACTACTACTACTACTTCTACCACTTCAACTACTTCTACTATCATTACTTATGTTACTGTTATTACTACTACTACTAATTGTACTACTACTAATGGTACTACAATTACTACTACTATTACTACTACTGCTACCATTAATGATGCTACTACTACTACTATTGATACTACTACTACTGTTAATACTACTACTAATTGTATACTACTACTTCGTCTACCATTATTAATGCTACTACTACTACTACTTTTGTTATGTTCAGTAGGAAAAATGACACACATTTTGCTGACTTTACGACTTGTTCATTATATTTTGTGTTTGTGTACGCATGAAATGAAACCCAAACATCAATTTATTTGACAGAGACAAATCTAATTTCCTCTGCGTATAGGAAAGTGAAAAAAACCAGACGTCTTATTGTTAATAGGAAGCAGTAACCCAAGAGACCGATGTATATTTTTTTTAGATGAAGTGTTTACAGTTACCATTTGAAAAAAAGAAATAATCATGAATTTAATTATAATCACGGGCGGTGCAGTATTCTATCTTGGACGAAAGAGCTTGCTACACAAGCGCTTGCACCCACGACAGGCGTGCGCTACAACAGCTTGCTCTGAATGTACACGTTAAACCCTATGACCTGACCTGACCTGACCTGACCCAGTGCAGTACGTAAGAAACATCATTTTACGAATATTAGGGGAGTGGCAGTCCTCCCGAGAACCAGCACCACATAGTGTATTATCTTCATTTCAACTCTGTCTTATGCAGATATACGATTTTGATATGGGAATGCAGTCGAACATGTATATACCAGCAACGCAAGGACCAACAGAAAGTGGCCATTATGGACAGGTGGTCTTTATACAGAGGTCCCAAAAATTCCATCAAGACCCTAACATATTTCACTATAAAATCTCAATATTAACTGTTATAACAGTTTGATTTCCTTAGATGATTCCAATACCCCCAAGGAAATAATAAAACGTACATGTAGGCCTACAGGTTTGTCGTTGAGATTATTTCAAGTATTTATTGCAACCCAATAATGAGATAGCCTCTAATTAAACACACTGAATGTGTTGAGTTGTTAAAATCCACAAGAGATAAGGCACTCATGCTCATCTGATGTCTGTCGATGGTTCCATTGGACTATTTGTTGTCCCAGCCAGTGCACCACGACTGGTATATCAAAGGCCGTGTTACTGGTACGTTCTATCTGTCTGTGGCATGGTGCATATAATGGATCCCTTGTTACTAATGGACATCATGTAGTGGGTTTCCTCTCTAAGACTGTATTTCAAAATTACGAAATGTTTGACGTCCAATAGCCAGTGATTAATAAATCAATGCGTTCTAGTGGTGTAATTAAACAAAACGAAATTAAAAATAATAATTCCAACGCTCCTCTCTTATTCCCTATACGCGAACGCATCCTCTAGCGATAGGAAATGTTTTATTTAACGAAGCACTCAACACATTTTATTTACGGTTATATGACGTCAGAGACACCTCAGCATCCACAGAATCAATCGTTTTGCACACTACGAACTATTGTGTCACAGTCGACATAATGTACAAATCTAGCTAACTCCGTAAGACGTGTCTCGTGCAGGAACCTTGTCAGCTAACAGCAAACAAGAAAAGTCTGAACTCTGGCAGTATTCGAGGCTAACTGACAAGACCATCCAGACCGTTTTGTTCGCTCTGACAGAACGCTGATTGATTCTCGGCTTCCCCAGAGGAACCCAGGTCCATGGTGGCCTCTTCGTGTCCACGCCTCGCCAAGGTCACACACTTTCCTCACACGACTCTCCACCATGCCGACACCCACGATTCTATTGTCCACTAATGAACCCGAGAAGATCGATCGCCCGAAATTTAAATGGACTTTTTTTTTAATTTGTTAAGATTTGTATGTTGGTCAAGATGTAGCGAACAAAATGTTGCTTAGTTTAACACAAGGATTAATAGTAAAAACTGCAGTATTTGACATGTTGAGTGATGTAAATCAAGGTTGGACTCTAGTTGCTGTTGCTTTGAAGAAGTTTTGCATAATATTTTTAATCATATGTTCAACTCATAAACATTGGTACTTCTATATAGATTAAAACAAATCTTTCTGAAAGGAATGTCCATTATTCCTCTGGAACGGGCTACATACAAATTTAAAATATTAACATAATGCGGTAGGACTGCGATGTAGCCAAAGTAGGTTTTTCTTTCTGTGCTAGGTCCGCCATAAATGTGCAATGACAAAAAAAACAAAAACAAAAAAAAACAAAAAAAAACCAACAAACAAACAAACAAACAAACACCAGCAACAACAACCAAATAAACAAACACCAACAACAACCAAACAAACACCGAACAAACAATGCCTCTTATTCCAGTCTCGGGTTCACGTTTATAGAACAATCATTAGAAGGAAGGTAATGTTTTATTTAACGACACACTCAACACATTTTATTTACGGTTATATGACGTCAGACATATGGTCAAGGATCACACAGATATTGAGAGAAGAAACCCGCTGTCGCCACTTCATGGACTACTCATTTCGATAAGCAACAAGGGATATTTTATATGCACTATCCCACAGACAGGGTAGCACATACCACGACTTTTGATATGCCAATGGGGATCGATCCCAGATCGACCGGGTATCGAACGAGCGCTGTACCATGTGAAGGTCCTTAGGCACACTTTGGAACAAGGCTCCACAACTTAGACCTTCAACAATGCTAACCTTGTTTATTTTAAATCCACCCGTTTTTTTGGTGTTTTTTGGTGTTTTGTTTAACGACGCACTCAACACATTATAATGACGGTTATATCGGCGTCGGACATATGGT
>JAECMU010140153.1:857-11292 GCA_016106625.1 Dracogyra subfuscus
AAACGACGCACTCAACACATTATAATTACGGTTATATCGGCGTTGGACATATGGTTATGTCGAGAAACCCCCCAGTGGTTAGCTGCTGCCCGCTTAGTCCCGTTTGTGTCATATTCATGGGTAAGAATCTTTTTATATTTAGGATGGGATTTAACTCAGTTGGTTGAGCTCTCACCCAAGTTTTTTATGTCGCAGGATCGAACCACCTCGATGGATCCAATCAACTGATTATGTTTTGTCTAGTTCCAACCAATGCACCACTACTAGTAAAAAAAAAGTTTAAAAGTTTAATGACCTAACTAGAGCACATTGATTAATTAATCATTGACTATTGGATATCAAACATTTCGTAACTTTGACATAGTATTTTTTCGTTAGTAGCAACAGATCTTTTGTACTGCACTGGTTGGAAGGAAGGAAATGTTTTATTTAATGATGCACTCAACACATTTTATTTACGGCTATATGGCGTTGAAGATATGGTTAAGGACCACACAAATATTGAGAGAGGAAACCCACTGATGCCACTTCATAGGCTACTCTTTTTGATTAGCAGCAAGGGATCTTTTATATGCACCATACCAACAGACAAGATAATACATACCACGGCCTTTGTTACACCACTTGTGAAGCACTGGCTGGAACGAAAAATAGCCCAATGGAGATCGATCGAACACTTTACCACTGGGCCACCTTCCGCCCCTGGATGGAATGAGAGAACACAATTGGTCAAAGACCATAGTGTGTGCTTTCCTGTCTGTGGGAAAGTGCATAAAAAATCCCTTCATGCTAACCAAAAAAATGTAGTGGGTTCCTCTGATGACTATGGGTCAGAATTACCAAACATTTGACAGCCAATAGCCCACGATTAATTAATCAGTATGCTCTAGTGGTGTTGTTAAACAAAACAAACTTGAACTTTAATTGTTTGTATTACTTTCTGTGCTGGACCTTACTGAGTTTGTATCAGGTGTTGTTGGCCTGGTGTTCATTGTATCTTCTGTTTCAGGTGTTGTTGGCCTGGTGTTCATTGTATCTTCTGTGTTTCAGGTGTTGTTGGCCTGGTGTTCATTGTATCTTCTGTGTTTCAGGTGTTGTTGGCCTGGTGTTCATTGTATCTTCTGTGTTTCAGGTGTTGTTGGCCTGGTGTTCATTGTGGTCCTTACGGTCATCATCTGTATCAAGTACGAGAAGCCAAAACGTTTCAGCGATGTAGGCTTCCATCGGCTCAGACCCGAGGATGGCGATGACGACGATGATGATGTTGACTTCCCAGACTTTGTTAAGGAGACAAAGTCAGCGCCGCGAGCTAAAGAGTATCATGACAGTAGTTCTGATGATGAAGAACATAACTTATTTGACGGGAGATTGTTACGGAAATGAAAATATTTTTTTATTTTTTATTTTTTTGGAAATGAGCTTTTATTAAAAAGGAATATTAGCTGTTATATGTAAAACATGAATACTATATATAAAAATATTTGCTCATTAAATAATGCTTTTTGTTAAGGTTATATTGCTCATCAAATTTAAAAAACAATTGTGAATGCCTTGTATATAACAATTCCATCAGAGTTAAATATTGCTCAATATTGGATGCTCTTTATAAACACTGGTATCAGAGGGTAAAGAAAATGTCAAGAGTCATCAGTAAAGTGATTCCATAGATAAATTTGAATGAAAGACAAAATGTGCTCCATGTTTGCAGGTTGTTACCATGTGTTATTCATTATTCCATTCACAACTTATCACTGAAACATATTACTCTCTGGAAATTATAGACATTATATGTACAATGTACCATTTTCTAATATATTTTTGATTATAAAAAGTACAATTTTTAAAAAATACTATTTTTGTGTATGTGACATACTGCAAATATCTATGCCTTGTACTTCAAATGCATGAAAAGACATGACACTTTCTTTTGAATTTTAGATTCTTGTCTGACTAATCTATAAGTACTCTTTAGGAATATTTGTCTTTGCCATCTTAAAATACTACCAGAACTTAGTACAGAATACAAATCATAAATCCATATTGATCATATTACATATCTATTTTTATATACTTTAGTGTCACAATTCTATGTACAACATTGTAACATATCACCACCCCCAATGTTTACAAAAATGTTTGTGATTTTGGAACTGATTTATCAGTAAATGGTCACATGAGAATTGACCTGACAAATAAGAATGGACACTACAGATTGATGTTAAAGTTGGTTATTGTCTATGCAAATTAAAACATGTGATACCTATCAGCTGGTTAAATATTTTTTTCAGAACTTACATTAAGTTCATAATTGTAGTTGACTTGTTCATTATGTTCTCAATGCTCTGTGCAGTGACTCTGAATGTATAACAGCCGAGCTATGACTGGACCTTTTTTTAGATCACTAAAGCCGTTTTATAGGGACTATAGTATGTATGTACATAACGTCTAGAGAACTGTTAACCTGGCTCAGTTCAAAATACTTTTACTAAAATATTGTATCCATGAAAACTAAATGTTCATTTAGAAATAAATATATGATAAATAAAGTCTCTGTCTAAAAAACACGATTAAAAATCTTGAGTTAAAAAGCTTAACGTTTCGTTGACATCCTCAGAAATAAAGAAATTGTGCATAGCACTAGCTTGTTACCCTACTAACCATGACATTATAAATATTATATATGTTATTTTGTACAGTACATCTATAGATTTAGTAACACATCCGCTATAATCAAATAAGTATACACTTTTAATTTTGAAAGCATTCCATTTTAAGTGGGATGAAGAAATAAAACATGTTTTGCAACATTTGATATTTTCCGAATGTTGAGATGTTTGCATGTTGAAGTGTTCATGAAATATCAAGATATTTATTTTATTATGTGCGTTTACTTAGCTAGAGCGAACCATTCAAAACTATGTTGTATGCTGTAACCAGGGTTCTGCCCTTAGTGGTCTGTACTGGTCGGGCCCTATAGGCACATTAAACTTCTGGAACCTTATTCACAAAGCTGTTTGAAGTAACATTGCATCTTCATTGCAAGTCTTTTTGCATCGCTCTCGAAGATTGCAAAGTTGCATGAGTTTAGTGACTTAGCCCCGTGAACAGCATTACTACCACCTACCACCACTTATTGTACGATGTCAGTGTAATAAAGTCATGAATTCCTCTTCTTCTTTTTTTTAAAGAAATTAATTTTGTTTTTGTTACCACTCATACATTTTTAAGCAGAACAACTAACTCAAATAACCTATAAGAACTGTTGTATTAATTTTTCTTTTATTAATATAATTTCTTCATTTACATTCTTTATCCTGCGAAGGTTAGAATGTCGAATGCAGCGAGGCTATGCCGAGCTGCATTCACCATTCGACCTGAGCAGGATAAAGCCGTTATTTTAAGACAGTAACCAGTTATTTCTTTTATCCTGCAATCCTACAGAAATAGTCGGAAAATCATTATTTATTCCATTTTTGTGTATGCGAATCGACTATCATCAACCTAGCAAGGCTTTTGCCATATGATGTCATACAATATATATGACATCATTCTTTGTAAGATGCTAGCTACATTCTGTCACATTCAAAAAGCATTTCTAAACTCCAATTAATAAACAAATATACAAGTTTTATATTGTTGTGGCAAAACTGAAATGTATTTCCATTTACTGTATTACAACAAATAATTTAAAGAGTATATTTATTTAAAATCTAGTCTGAAATATGTCGGGCTTATGTCACATGATCTATATTTTTGGTCACTGACCAAAAATATAGAAATTTATCTAGTCATCTTGACAGTGAATACAGTGATTGCAGGATAAATATATATACACATGTATATACTTTTGTAAGGATGGCTTAATTTACATTTATGATCTTTGTAATAACATTTTGATTCCAGTTACTGGATCCTAGCTATATATCCACCATTTTTAGGAAAATAGAGACTGACAAGTGGTTTTTAAAAGAATCAAAAACTTTTATTTGCATTGCTTATATCAAAACAAAAAAAAAAGAGGAAAAGAAAGATGCTTTCAAGAGTGACATTTGTTTATTTACAATTGTTATTGATTTCAACTGATTTCCCCCAAATATTGATTTTGCTCAGCTTAGTTTTGTTGTTTATTTTTATTTAAATGATTTTAGCCTCAAAGTATGTCTGCTGAAATTGCTTTTAAGTGCCTATAATCTGGTCTTCCAGTTGATATGAAGTACATTCCTGTGTGTTGACAAATTTGTCAAAGATTTTCTTACATTTTTGTTTTTTTGTGGGAGATTTTCATTTTGTTCATAGGTTTCTTAAAAATAAAGAACTTATTTCAGTGTTGTTCTGAATGTACAGAATTTGTAGATTCTGCAGCAGTGTAATTTGGATGCGTTTTATTGTTTAATATTTGTGTGTTTAGTGTCAGCTGTGCTGGCTCTTACTGATTTCTGTTCATTTGTTATTTGATATTTTATCTCTGTTATAACATGTGTTAATTATTTACATTTGAACACAACTTGTTTTTGGACGTTAATATGTTACGTCACCATCACCATCAGTCTGTGAACCCACCAAAAACAACAACCACAAGAAATATTTTATGCACAAAACCATAGATTATTGTATATTGCTGAAAACAATTCAGTTTTCTTAAATATTTCAAGCTACACATTTAGATTGAAAAAAAAGAAGAAGGAAAGAGAACAGGATAAAGCCGAAATCAAGCGTCATTAACTGGTTATTATCTTTATCCTGCAACCCAACCAATTTTGGAGTGGATAAGTATTTTATCACTGTTTTAACAAACTTGTACGAGCAATTTCCATAAACCTTTCCGTGACGTAGTTCCCTTTGTACGTGACGTCAAAAGTCATAACATGCTAGTATACTGTTATGACTTTGCTTTAACAGGTCATCATAACAGGCCAGTTGGAACACTGGTTGCAGGATAAATTACAATAACGACAATTTTATTATTTATCTAAAGGTGGCTATTTCAATTATACTACTATGTGACTACATGGGTTACAGAACTGGTGGGATAAAGAGTGATGTTATACAAACTGAGAGGTGAAATCCTGCAGATTGTCTTGAAATTACAGATTTTATCATTGCCCCAAAATTGCTTCTGTCCTCATTCTTTGATGAAATGCTCACTGTAATTCCTTCTGTTCAGAACCCGACTAAGTTTTACAGAATGTTTTTGTGGAATGACATTTTCATGTCTGAAAATAACATTAACAAATTATAATGAATTGTGCTCAGGAGAATCATTCACACCATTAGTAATTAGATATCAGTGGCCAGATCAGTTTGAAAACAACATATTTTATGTAATCTATCAGTTACGTTTGTTATAAAAATCTAATGCTAAATTGATTTATATTACTGAAATAATTATGTTGATGTGTTTTGTGAATAACGTGTCTTATGTCTACATTTGGCAAACTTTAATTTTCTTTTGCCAGTAAAATGTTTGTGTGTGATGCCTTTATATACAGCTCAACATGGAACCATTCCACGAGTTGTAGTCACATCTGTTATATGTGACTCATTAGGTTAGCTGTAAAATGTTCCAACCATTTTCTGGAACATAGTTCTAAACCTACAAGTGCTTTACATACATCTGTACATAAGTGACATTTGTTACCCTGGTAGGAGAATATTTTATGAAATACATATATATCTGTAAAATCGTTTTGTGCCTCACAGTTAGTTGTTCACTACTGTCTGTAGATCCAGCTAACACACTAGTAAAAAGTGTTATCTACTGGAAGCAAAGAGTGTTTTACAAATTTAAAATAATGCAAGATTAGATTTTAAAAAACCGCACTTTACATATTTTATTTAATTCATTACTGACATTTTGTTAAAGTCTGGTATAGGCTTTTATGTTTACTCTGTCCCGGACAAGCCCCTGGTTATCCAGAGACAGGCCCTGGGATGGACATGCTCGAAACTCTAGTGGTAACCGTATGTGAGCATGTAAAAATTATTCGCACTCACACTTTATGCTTACTAATGTTTTATTTTGTAACCCATTTTACTTTATAACTTGCTCAAGCAACATAACTGATGGCTATTTCTTGCTCATGTTTTGTTGTAACTTCCTGTGGATTCTTGTTTTTCAGAATTCAGGATTTTTGTAGCAACTGAAATCTGTTGCTATCCTTGTTCAATAAGATGCTCCCAATTACTTCCTAATTTTCAAACCCTGCAAAGTTTCCACATTTTTTGCACAAGGCCACTTACATTTCTGATAGTTTGTAGGATGTTTTGTGAGTTAATACAGATAATAATATAATGCTCAATCCATAAATGCTGGAGTGACTTGATAATCCATCAAATATGTTCCCTCAATTTGTTTTATCCACATACTGGCAATAAAAATTAGATTAGAATGTTTATAGGCAGGGCTTCTAGAATTTTTATAAAATCCACTAGCCATAGGATCAGTGATTTTAAATATTTGCTAGCCATGATTAAAAATGAACTAGCCCTACTTATGTTCATACAATTTTACTAAATAATAGTTATCATTTGCTACGTCAGCTATAGAGAGAAATAGAGCTTAAAAACACTTAACATTGGGGGTTGGGTGGGGCAGGGTATTCATTATTTACAAAATAGACTTAACTGCAACACTGACTTTAAAAAATTCACTAGCCGTTGGGCATGGCAATAGTAGTTATTTACTAGCCCAACACTGAATATCACTAGCCATGGGAGTGGGGCTACCATAATCTAGAAGCCCTGTTATAGGTTTGTTGAATTGTTTAAAACAAAATTTATTTATGTGTTTCTGTGTATGTATATAGACTATTACTAATGTATAAGAATCAAAAACCTTGTTCAATCCATGAGATTTATTACTTGACGTTCTTCCAATGGTGATTTGTAAATTTTAAAAAAGAAGAAAGAAAAGTGATCTGTTTTGCTTCCATGAAGCTGACACTGTAGATCTATAAATACTTGAGTTCAGTCATGTGACCTAGCATTATAAGCTGGCATATTTAGCCTCTTAGCCCAGTGGTACAGTGCCCGCCTGATGCGCGGTCGGTCTAGGATCGATCCCCGTCAGCTAACCACTGGGGTTTTTTTCTCGACATAACCATATGTCCGACGCTGATATAACCGTAATTATAATGTGTTGAGTGCGTCGTTAAAAAAAAGAAAAAAAAGAAAAGAATTTAGCCTCTGTAGTTATTAATTGTGTTACTATCCTCGGTGGTATAATGGTTATGCCATCGGACTTGAGGATGGTAGGTATTGATTCGCATCCGGGTACAAATAAGAGTTTTAATGACTCGATGGGTAGGTATACAGTTATTACGCTGATTTTTCTATCTCTAATCACTAACCCACTGTCATGAACAGACAGTTCAGATAACTGAAGTGTGTGCCCAGGACTTAATTGGATATAAACACAAAAATAAATACAAGTGAGTATATTTGTGTTTTCTTTTATCCAGCAGACACTTGTTCAAATATTAAGAAACATGTTTATTATTATTATTATTATTATTTGCTTGTTTGTTTTGTTTATATGTACAGTATGATAAAATACATTTCAATAATAATCAAGTGCTTGTTGTTAGTGGCTTGAAAGACTACATTACTGGCAGGGTGTATTCTTGTACAATATGTCTTGGCCAGTTCCTGCTTTTCAATAGTTTTCATTATAACATCTAAATGTTTAGTTAACTCAATTTGGTATTAGAACAAGACTTAAGCAGGTTTTGTTTCGTGTACCACATTGTTGAAATTCTGTTCATTTAAATTAATTAAGTTGTACTAGTTGTAATTGTCTTGTTTCCTTTATGGCAGCTCAGTTATGTTCAGTTGTGGCCTTTGATAGGTATATAGCCTGTTCTGGTTTGTTTGTTCTCAATTATAGAAAATCAAAAGAGATTTTGACTGAAAACATCTTTTATTGCATATATTTATAATGCTTGCATGCACTCGCACACATCAATTAAGGAGATCCTTTTCTAATTGCAAATAATTCAGTATTACAGTATCAATGACTGCAATTTTACCAAAAAAGTAACCATTAAAAATAAAAAATAAATGAATGATAAAGAAATAATACAAGAAAAGGAAATAAAAAGAGAAAAGTACACAATAAATTTTCAGGGTTTTTCTCACTACTCTTTACTTGGAACTGATAATTCATAAACAGATTGTACACTATCAGCTGTAATTTAGTTATATTTTAAACATGTTGGAATATATTTGGTATATTTGGTATCACTGTTTAACATTGTCCCACCCTTCAATACTTAACTGAGATTAATTGGTTCAGAATTGTTTAAAGTAGTTTAAGAGAATTTATGATATCTTTGGTGAATATACAATTTTCTTTCAAATAAATATTTATATTTACAATCAGGAACCCATAATAAGTCCACAAATAAGTGTAATTTAAAGTACTGCAATTGTAGTTTAATTGATTATATATTATTTACATCAAAATAATGAAGTAACTTTGTAATAATCTGCTGTTATTGTTTAGTTTTTTGTCTCACCTATATGAAATCAAAAGGAGAGATATGGGTATTCTGATGCGAACGTAAAATTATTGTTTAGGTTCACGGTAAGTCGAAGATCATTGAAACTTGGTTTGTAGTGGTATCTGTTAATGTAAGCAGTTAAATTTAACAATTTTAAATATTTTTGGTTATTTCTTTTAAAGAAGTAGATTAATTTACACATTGTTTCTTTATTCACCAAATGTGTTTATGATATGAAAGATATGTAATTCTACTTCTTGTTTAAAAGATAAAAAAATTTCACAAAGAGGTTACGTGTTCTGAAAAATATTACCGTATACAAGTGAAATGATCCAATTACTAGACAGCCATAGTTTTCCTAGATTAGTTTCAGTCATTAATTATTCACTTCTAGCCATTTGTATGTAGTCTACTCCATTATGTCTGTTGGTTGAAATAAAGTATATTAATAATAAATTTGTTTTTGAAGTTGTTTCTGTACTTCGTATCATCATCATTATCTGAGAGAGAGAGAGAGAGAGAGAGAGAGAGAGAGAGAGAGAGGGAGGGAGGGAGGGAGGGAGGGAGGGAGGAACACAGAGAGAGAGAGAGAGAGGAGCACAGGGAGAGAGATGGGGGAGCATTATTTTATATCGGGTGCAGTGATCAAATCATTCTTGATTTAATAATGTTCCTAAATGCAGTAATTTCACTCCAGTATTATTGGTTCAGCAGCAACTGAAAGTAAAGCACTTAATTAAACAAAACATTTAGTCATACCTGATACTGTGCCCCTAGCAAACAGGTTTCATGTTAATGATGGGAATATACATGAGCAGAAAATATAACATTTTTATTTATAAGCGTCATTACTCTCCAGCACATACTGTTATCGATGACTTACTCTCCAGCAAAAATTGGTAGGGATGTTAGAGTATTTTTGTATTATTTTTGGTAAAAAAATTTTTTTTAGCAACACCTCAGTACATTTTAAATTACTGGTATCTAGCATAAAGATTATTTCTTCATCTGAACTAGTAAGAAAGGAAACCTTCTGTCGTGACAATGACTACTAACGAATAGCAGCCAGAGATCTTTAAAAAAAAGAAAGAAAGAAATGTTTTATTTAACGATGCACTCAACACATTTTATTTACGGTTATATGGCGTCAGACATATGGTTAAGGACCACACAGATTTTGAGAGGAAACCCACTGTCGCCACGTTATGGGCTACTCTTTCCGATTGGCAGCAAGGGATCTTTATTTGCACTTCCCACAGACAGGATAGCACAAACCATGGCCTTTGTTGAACCAGTTATGGAGGATAACTGGTCGGTGCAAGTGGTTTACACCTACCCATTGAGCCTTGCGGAGCACTCACTCAGGGTTTGGAGTCAAAATCTGAATTAAAAACCCCATGCCTCGACTGGGATCCGAACCCAATACTTACCAGCCTGTAGACCGATGGCCTAACCACTATGCCACGAGGCCGGTCAGATCTTTAAAATGCAATTTCGTATAGACATGAAGGTATCGTGGGCTTTCAAAATATCGGTATCTGGCATGGAAACAAAAGCACACCAAGAAGGCACTTGAGCACCCCAGCATCAACTACAAAGAATTGGGTTTGCGTATTCCGATGGATCATCGCAACGTGCAGTCCGAAATAGAGGGGAATGTGTATACATCAAATACCTGAATGGAATACGAAGTCACTATCCACCTCTAATGCTGGACAACAAAGCATCATCTTTGCAAGTCTTTTAGCATTGCACTGCGACATCGCAAAATTGCGAGAGTTTTGTGAATTAGGCCCCAGAGACCTAATTCACTAAACTCTTGCAACTTTGCGATCTCGCATAGCAATGCTAAATGACTTGCAAAGAGGATTCTTTGTTGTCAAGCAGAGCCTAAGATACCCAGAGTCATAACAGGGCCGTAGCTAACCGGGGGG
>JAECMU010140159.1:0-14944 GCA_016106625.1 Dracogyra subfuscus
CATTAGAGGGTTCCTCTTTTGTTCATGCAAACTGACTAGAGTAAAAATAGCTAGGAATTTGTAGTGTATACCCCCCATTGACGTCACTGCATAGAATCGCACTGTTGTCTAACCTGTAGTTTTGTGAGGCGTCCAATCAAATTACTACACATTGGAGTCACGGGTGACGTCGACAGATATTGGAATAGTCCATTATGCGGAAGCCATAGATTGTCACGTGTATGGTTTAAGTAGAAAATAAAACTATATACCAAATACGCATCTATTTCAGTCGTATTTGACGTAGAATTAGTTGTGTACGAGCTATGCTGTCTTAATTCTCTTGGTTATTCATCTCAAATGTTCAGTTAGTTTCTACTGCAGAATGTGATACTCTTCCCCCCTATTTCAGTGGAGCTTATTATTTTTACGTGTTCGTAAAGCGAAAAGCACGGCAGAACTTTTCACGGGAGTAGGGGATTCAAGCTAGAAATTAAGTGTTTCTGGCTTGAATTTTCGTTTTTGATCAACATCAGGGATTAGTGACTGCAGTGGATTTATTTAAACCCAATATATGATTCGGAGGTGATACCAAAAGGAATTTTACTTTTCAATGGATCAAGCACACATTAAACCCGTGGAAGAAATCCTCGCTCACTTTAGCGTGGATGAAAATGTTGGACTTACAGATGATCAAATTAAAAAAACATTAGATAAGTATGGACCAAATGGTAAGTATTTAGTTCAGTACTAGAACGGGAATAGGGTCGAAAACGCGTGATTTTAACTTCAATATTGCCACGAGATTAATGGCGTCAGCCAAAAGCGATGTAGACTTCACTTATGACCGAGTACGATTTAAGATCAATTAACGATCTGTTATTCGGTTGTTTTTTATTGAATTTTTAAAATTTATCTTTATATATATGTATTATATACACACTGTAACTTCCATTTGTTTTCTTTTTCAGAATTGCCAGCGGAAGAGGGTAAGTACGGTAGATTTTAAGCATTGTGTCCGAAAATTCGCGAAGCCGCTTGTATCTAAGATCAAAACACGTGTCACGTGTTTTTGGAAAAAAGTGTCAAACAGCTGATTTTGTTGTTTTCATTTTAACAGGAAAACCATTGTGGGAACTTATACTTGAACAATTTGATGACCTCTTAGTGAAAATTCTACTGTTAGCAGCTATAATATCTTTTGTAAGTATACAATTTTTATGAATGATTATTGAATTTCTTCCATTGAAATTGATGAACAGTTTTTTCTTCAGTACTTTATGAATTATGGGCAGTTTTAGATCTTAGTTTTGGATATTACAAATACATACAGAGAGTTGGTTTGGACTGAGGCAGATGAAAAAAACTCCACAAAGGTTGTATGTTTTATTGGGGATGCAGTTGATTCGTCCACTGAAAATTCGTCCATTGAGGAACTGGACGATTCGTCCACTACAGAAAATCAGTTCCGGACAATTCGTCCACTGCCTTTTTATTTCCCCAATACATTTTGTCCGCATGATAATGAATACAAACGGTAATAAAGACCGTTAATAAAAACTGGATATTAATGTTGAATTCTAACTCTTTTTTTTTACTGTTTTGGTTATAGTATACCACAAAATAATGTTAAGAAATGATCTCAATGTCAAAGAAATAACTTAATATGTTTGAATAAAATGCAGTTATGGAGTGGATGAATTGTCCGAGGTGAGTGGACGAATTGTTCGTGAATGAATCATCCATGGAAAGCTGGAAAGCTTTTATTGTTATTTTATTTAAAATTGTATTTTTCTAGGAAGCTAAAGCATGTAAATCGTGCGTGACACATTTTACAATAGGACTTTTTCCCTGTTCGTAGAAAATAAAAACATCAAAGGTTGCATTGGCACTGATATAGAACTGGCTGCAATAGATTGTTTTTGAGACACCTGTACAGGAGCAGGCTAAAACAGAATCATTTTTGTTGATGAAAACAGAACCAATTCACCTATTATAATGGCACCTCTATGTTTTGGTGAACATAACTTGATGAAAACAAACCGGGGGAATAATTGTTATATATAATTATATGCGTTTAAAGAGTGTTCCATGATGCATCGTTTGATGCAAAAATAATGGCCATAGGTTAACAGAAACTGAGATAAATTTTTACCAAGTGTGGTATGGGTTAAAATAAAAAAACACCCACTTAATAACGGGTATGACCTCCTCTTGAATTGACCACTGCAGTGCATCGCAGATGCATATAATTGACTAAAGTGTTGATTTCTGCCTGTGGAATATTGTTCCATTTCTGAATGAGCGCTTGACGAAGTTTGTTGACAATAGCAGGTAGGTTGGGAAAGATTCCTCAATCGTCTGTTCAGACATGCTCGATGGGGTTGAGATCAGGACTTTTAGTGGGCCAGTCATCAATGAAATGAATGTTATTTGTCCAAAGAAAATATACACTGTTTCTGGCTGTATGCTGAAAAATCGAGATGTTGGCGTTGTTGTGGAACAGAGGAATGACGTGATGAGTGAGAATGTCATTGCGGTAGCATTGAGCATTTAAATTGCCATACTAGTGGTGAACAATAACCATGGGCAATGGCTGCCCAGACCATGACAGAACCCCCACCCCCGAAACAATCTCGTTCAAGAACACAACAGTCAGCATAGCGTTCATTTCTCCTACAGTAGACGCAAACCCTACCATCACCAAGTTGTAAAGAAAATCTGGATTCATCCGAAAAAAGAACAGTATTCCAGCATTGCTGTATCTAACAAGTGTGTACATATGCCCAATTAAGACAATGACATTGCGTTAAAATGCATCTGACGTAAGCACGTCGTTCATGTAAACTGTTCTCCTGCAGACGATTACGAACGGTTTGCCCACTGATTTGGTTATTATGAAGCCCAGGTGTGTTAGCAGCAGTAGTAGTGACAGTTTGGAATCGATTGCGCAAATGCGTGTTCATGATATAGCGATCTTGACCACACATTGTAACATGCAGATGTCCACGATATGGTAAGTCTTTGGTGTTTCATGTCTTTCGAAATCTTATGTGAAGATTTCGTATCACTTGACTAGAACTCCCAATATGCCTTGCAATGTCTTCTGTCGACATGCCAGCATCAAGCATGCCAATCGCCCGTTCGCGTAAATTATTGGGTATTCTTGGTATACCCGGTACTAAAAATGCAACAATGTAAAAAAACCCACATTATTTAGTTTTACAAATTTTGAAGCGTTTTCGTTCACTTGACAACACTGTCTGTATGACAAGTAAAACAAATTGACTGAATACTACACGGGACGTGTCGAACCATGCATGCACATGCAAATTTAATTTCCAATTGTCGACGATTAACAGTGATAAAATTCATGAATCCTGATAATACAGCTCAAGGCTAATACTACCTATACATTTTCATTACACAATGAATTCGTTAACATGACAAATACTATATGTACAAATCAGAAGTTTATTTTTTTGTTCAGTACCTGGTATATTAGCTATGGGGAATAGTTGTATGATAATAGTCAATTAATTGGGCAAACATTACAACTGGTAGTTCAGTATTCCAGTAGGTTTCATCACCACCAAAGATCTTGAAGAATGATTAGAGTCAGAAAGTTGATGGGGGTTTTATTCAGTAAATTGCAAATTTAAACAATAAAAATAACTAAAAACTGTATAATCAACATAATGAAAACAATTTATAGAAATTATGTTCCACATTGATTAATGGACCTTCCCGGAAATTGTCAAAACACACATGTATGGGGCAACTGCGTGATGCACGTGCAAAGTATGGAATGTGTTTCAGTGTGTTGATAAGTAGACCTGAACGCTCTTTACTAGGATGTCTGTGAATCTTAATGTATCTGCAGTCTAATAGTTTTGGAAATTACAAAATAATTTTAAAAAGTTGTGTGCAATTTAGAAAAATAAACTTGGTTAATTTCAAGTGTGAAAAAAGGTGTTTCCTGTCACTGTTTGCAACTTGCCCTCAAAACCAACTTACACCTCACCAACTTGGCCCAGTAACAATATAAAGTTTGTTTTGTATAATAGAGCACATTGGTTTATTAATCATCACTGATGATATAACTGAAATAATATATAGTTTTTGCACATATAAAATATCCCTTGCTACAATAGAAAATTTTTAGTGGGTTTCCTTTGATGACTACGTGTCAGAATTACCAAATTTACCGTAAAAACAATATAGAACAAAACTTAAAATAACAATAACAAAGACAGCAAAAGGTTTTTCATTTTAAAATGTGTTGCCGTTATTAAATGTTGAATATTTAAAAAAACCCATGTTTTATGCAAACACTTGTCTACATGTTGCTGACATCTAGCTGCTATTAGTTTATCTCACTTACGTTGACATTAAAGTAGAACAAAGTAATAAATAATTAATATAGCTGTTGCATGTTTTATTGAGCATATCATTGTTCACAACTAATGATTCTTGTTCCATTTTAGTCATACATTAAACAATATTTAATGCTGGGTTCCATTTTGTTGATAGATGTTTTCATATGAAATTTACATGTCAAAAGTCCGACAAAATGCCAAATTGTTTGATGATGAAAGCGCACACCCACATTCCAAGCTAAGTGTTTTTAAATGGCATTATTTTATCCACATTTGAATGTAGTTGTTGTTTAACAGTTCATTACTTTTTCAATATTTAATGGTGAACAGATACAAATTACAACAAAGACTTTTACCTCAGTCCCCCACTTGGACCATGGGTTTAAAGAGTACTGTTTAAAGGAGATTCATGTAAACTTGTATGTACTAGTATATGTAACAGTACATGATTAATAAAGAACAACAGTAACATTATTGTAACATTTGGTGACAGGCACATTTTCATTTATGACCGGTCATTTTAACAAACACTGCCAAACAATTATTTCCAGGCATTGAGCTAAAACTGAAAGTTGAAAACCAGTGACGTTTTCTGAAGGCAATGTGTTCGAGAACAGTTTCACTGGTTTTCATTGAATCCTAAACAACACAAATTTGGGGGATTAATTAAATAAATAAAAATAAGGTAAGGTAATGTACATAAAAACTATTTATTTACTTTTATTAAATTTAAAAATGTTTTCATTAATTATATTTTTTCTTGTAATAACAGCAATATTTTTGAAGGTAAACAAATAGCCTAATTTTAATTTAATTAATAAAAAAAAGTATTAAAACAACATATCTTGCTTATCAAGACATGTATAAAGTTGATAGTTAACACTTTAACTGAACAGAATATTAAATTAATGTAGTAAAGGCACACTTTGTAGCACCGTTAACACAATTTTGCATGTCACAGCTTTATGAATGAGCTCGTAGACTAGCTGTCTTATTAACAAAGAGCTTGCACATTTTTAGATAAAAGCTGCAATACATACCTTATGGTAATTTAAGAATCCATAAATGAAATCAATATTTTATTTTACTATTGACGTAAACACCGAAACATATTTCGAATTTCCCTCTTAAGTGACACCGAACACAACAATCATCATGGCTGCCAAACTACAGCTGATCACATGATGTATTTTGAACTGTGACCGAGTATAGTCTGTTCCACAATTAAATCATTGCTGAATGAAAACATGTATACAGTTAACATAATAACAATAGACATGTTTAGTTTTCATAAATTTTCAAATTGTTATTTATTATTGTTTTTCTTCTTTTATTTGTGTTTGTTTATTGTTGTTTAAAGCATGTATCTATAATATTTCAATTTTTGTTTTCAATGTTTTAACATAGGTAGATTATAAATTAAAAAATAAATGTGTTCACAAATCTACATTTACAATACCTTCTTCTCTTAATCACCCCACCCTCCTTGTCACTGCCATGGGGGAAAAAAAATAAAAATAATCTCCCATCTTGACTTGAAACTGCTGAATTTCCCTCCCTATCTGTAGAATGATAGACAGGGAGACGGGTAAATTGAATCTACTCAAAATATTTGCTTAGAAAGTGATTTTCCTGTAATACGCCTTACAGATTACGGAGGGAAATTCAGAAATTATTTTACGTGCATTTCAGATTGTTTTACATTATGACATTGTGTTATTATATAAATAAAGACGATATTGAAATATTTGGTGTTAACGCGGACACATTGTGTGTGTCCATTTACGCGGTTACCCATACAGTTTTGCTGTACCATTAACTTCTGTTTTTGGAAAGGTTTCCGTTACCACTACATGAAAAATTTGTTTAGCCGTACGCTGTACCGCATTCCAAACCGGACAAATGAACAAAGTCTTAAATGATATTTCATTGTGGACACGCAATTTAACTGTCATAACATAACGGTTAAACCGTGTATACTTTCTATTTTGTAAACAATTTAAGTAATTAAAAAAACAATTTACACAACTGATTTATGAGAGGGTTACATGCCCTTGTCAGCGAATGTAACACCATATCATCACGCTTTGTTGCTAGTAGACACTACAATGGATAAACTAAAATAACGATGTTGTTAAAAGTATACGATGACTACAGTGAGCATGCGTAGTAGCTCTTTTTTTTCTTTATGCTAATAGGACGGTTTTAGATAAGTCAAGGATATTTGTTCTACAAACGTTTAATTTTTTTAATATCTACACCGAAATTAAATTTTCCTGTCCTACATAGATGGACAAGTGGAAATGCTGGTGGACAAGTAGATATTTTGGTATACTTGTCCGGTGGACAATGTTTTTTCTTATTTCTATCACTGGTCCATTTTAGGACAGTGCCGTTTTCAATATACCTAGTATCCAGACATGTCATTAATAGGTTGCAGCTGGCAATTTTTTAGCCCCTTTTTAATAAATTGTCGCAGCTTGTTCTTACGCACTAATTTGTTATTTGGCACCTAAAACATGGAAGTATACACCATCTGGCTCCTAGAGACTTCAAAAGTTAATGTTGAGGCTAAGGTACTAGCATATGTAATAAGATGAGATTAATAAATATTTGAATTCATCCTCCTTCCCACTTGCCCCCCATCATCTGAATTACTGATAAAAAGAGCGGGCAGCATAGCCCAGTGGTACAGTGCCCGCCTGATGCGCGGTCGGTCTAGGATCGATCCCCGTCAGCTAACCATTGGGGTTTTTCCTCGACATAACCATATGTCCGACGCCGATATAACCGTAATTATAATGTGTTGAGTGCGTCGTTAAACAACAACAACAAAAATACTGATAAAAAGAGACAATGTGTTTTTTAGTAGGCAGCAAACAGTTATTTTTGGTGACTACTGCTACTGCACCACTCATGCTTAAACATATGCACCTCCATGCAGTCACTAGATCTGTACAACCCTTTACTTTATTAGACTGCTGCCTTAAAAAGTAATGGACACCCTAAACCATAAATGTGGTTCTATTATTCATACATACACATGGTCTTTAAAATAAAATAAAAAAAGAGCAAAAAAGAGAGCAAAAAACCCCAGTTCATACAGCCATGTCAGAATTGATACTACTTTGTAAATTATGTGCAGATTTTCACTTATCAGGTTAAGTGGACAAGAGCTTTTTTCAAATGATGAAAATCTGATTAAGGTCTACTCATTTGAACAGTGTGGATTTGTTCAGCATGTAATCCAGGAACATTTTGCTCAGTGTTATGTAACAATTTGCTACATACATTTCCGAAATTGCTACATAATTCTAAACTGTTAATAAATGTTAGTTGCTACTTAATTTTGAACTGTTGCTAATTATCAAAATTAAAAAAATATATATACAGTATAACCTCGATTTACCGCCTACTGTGGTACCTACGTGATTTTGGCATTATATCGAGTTGGCATTAAAGTGAGGGTGCCAAGGATGCGCCACCAAACATATTTCCATTTGATACATCTTCATGTACTAAATGTCATAGTTTGTTTAAAACGACAATAAACAAAAACAGAAAAAAACCCAAGTTAACAAGTTAAACATTAATTTTAATTTGTCAATCAGCAATGCATATTTGAAATATAAAAACGTAAACATGTACGTTAAACAATAAAAAGTCCAGTAAATATGAAAAGCACAGTGTCAGTTAATCCTTTTAAAAAAAAGTCCAGAATATTGTTCTGCTGTGTGCTCAGAATAATTAACTCATTCACTCATCAGCTTATACAGCTTACACACAATAACAGGTAAAAAGGATGTTTCTTTATTTATTAAACGCAGGTCATACTTGATTAGTACTAAAACAACTGATGTTACACATTTACCCAGAATAGCTCGATCAAATGCACCGATCAAATCCCTTATTGTCACGTGATCATCAAACCGGCTTTTTGTCTTTTACCGCTATTTCTTTGAATTGCGGAATCACTGCACTGACAACTAACTGTACCACAGTGGTGTTGTCAATCATTTAACAATAACAAAAGTAACAACTCCTGTAGAGCTTAATTATGGCCAATGTACTCCTGTCGAGCCGCTTGATTACAGCTAATTGGAGCACGGGCGATACAATCGAGGGGACTGTAACATCTAAAATGCATTTTTTTCAAAAACATGTTTGGCGGATAGAGGGAATTAACCAAGAAAACAAACGTTACTTGGAAGAAAGTTGGCGATACGAGAGGTTGGCGTTAAATTGGGGGGCAATAAATCAAGGTTATACTGTATATATTCCCGTATGTGTGCTTTTCTTTGTACTGTTGGTTAGCTAGATTATAAATACATAAAAACTCAAACCAGGTTAAACACTATTCAAACTAAACTTACGCTTTGAATAAAGGTGGTTGAACAGCTTCTATTTCTAATTCCGGGGTATATCCAACTTTAAATATTTTATGGTTTGAAATCAGTGTAGCTAAATTATTAATATTATTACGAAGATAAATTTGTTAACAAAATGTAATGCCAAGATACTTAGTAACTTATAGTAAATAATTATTGGATATGTACAATGACTGGCAAAGTATCCACTGTGATTTGCTTGGCATCATCATCTCCTATTTTGTATTTATCATGCTGAGGTCTGTCTTGAAGGTAACTTGAGCCCAGATGTTTTTGTTGTGAATCTAAATGAAAAACTGCTGGCTCTTAAGTTCCTTCCTGCATGTTGTGAACTTCCCATGTTGTTTTCTGCAGATTTGTAGATCTGAAGTGTTTTTGTATTGGGGATAGCTAGATGTACCTGCTGGCTGAGCTGCTAGTAGGCACAAAAATAACATTTGCAGTGATAGAAATAAGCAGAAATTTTCACTGGTCTACTCCCAGTACTGGACAAGTACATTTACAAATCTACATGTTCATCAATATTTTTACTTACACATCCAAATAAGTTTTATTCAAGTGCAAGGATAATGTTTTTGATCAGAATGAAACTACATTATACATTTTTACTTGTCCACTAGACAACCACCAAGGGCCCAGTACATTTTGCTTGTCCACTGGACAACCACCAAGGGCACAGTACATTTTGCTGGTCCCAGCAGACTATCACTTGTCAGGACATATTGATAAGTGCTTATTTCAAACACTGATTTGTAACATTTTTGTCTCGACAAACTTGTTAATTTTGACCTATATTGTCTAGTATCTGAGCCATTTTAAAAGGAGAGGGATATCTGCTAAATAGCACATATATTAGAAAGTCATAAACTTCATATGGATGCTTGATGGATTATGTCAGACATAATGGAGATTGGGTGTGGGAGAACCTGCTGTATCATACATTGCACTAGCCGATTGACTTATGGTTACAGATACTTGTCAATAGGAAGGATTTTAACATTATAAGCTCTGTGCACTTATTGTCGTGTTCACTTGGATAAATCTTACAAATCACTAATTGTTCCTTTTAAAAACTTTAATATTCTTTTTAAAAAAATGTATTTTACACATGAAAACAAACACCAAATTGAACATTCATTCCATCGTCTAAACGGGATCAGTTACAGAACATTTCCCACGCAATCAATTTTAAATACCAAATTATAAATTTCCGATTATAATCCATCATTGGAATGTTCATCACTAGTTAAATCCAGATGTTTACGACTCTTTGACTAGATACTATTCAAGGTGTGTTTTGTAACATGTATTGGACTGAAATAAAGTGATGCGTGTAATAATAATATTTATATTTTGTCAGTGACATCAGCTTAAGTAGTAACTAGAAACTTATTTATAACTCCATAAAAAGAAGAGAACTGAATGTGATTGCCCCACCTTCAGAGTAAGAGTTGTTTGTGACATGATGTTCCAGCTGAAGGGTTTGGCAGTATGGTTTGACAGTGATGAGTTTTAAAGTTAGCCTGGTTTACATGCTCACTGAAGCTTGACTTTGATAACACAGCTCGTCTAAATTTAGTTGTGCATATAATATTCATCATGTGTAGGTCATTGTTAGTGATTGTTTAATTAAAAGACATTTAGTATTTGAATGTGTTAGATCCATGAGGAGATAGCTGATTAAAGTTATTTTTCATGTCTGTCTTTGTTCTTGAAGTTGATTCCTAGGCTACGTTTATTTACCAAGCACCGCAAGTTCGATATCCAACACATAGGTACATACAGTGAATTGGCACAGTGATAATGCAGGCTTTAAAGCCATATAGAATCATCATCTAACTTGCATGTTGGTTAATTACATGTGTTCAAGCCGTTGATAAATTGTCACATGATGTAGTGACTTAAGATAATATTTCTGTCTTGAAATAGCAACAGAAAGTAGACAAGTTAAGATATGATAGTATTAGTAGGTATTTGTTTCCTGTTGACCCAATAATATATATGTGTTACTTATCTGACTTAATGAATACTTTGTAGTGTCCTTTTGTACTTAAGCGTACATAGGACGTGATGTTGTTCATACCCGAGTATTGGAGTGTATGACTATGTGTGTGAATCCTGTACTTTGAACTGCACTGTATTGTTAGGAATTGGTGTATTTATCAGATAGTTGCTTTTCTGCTGGTTCAGAAATGCTGAGACATTTTATTGATTACATGTTTCTTATATGTTACATAGATCTATATTAATTGATCAAACAAACTTGGAAGTATTTTAAATGAAAAACTCCCGTTCAGATATATTTGGTAAAACAAATTATCGGAAATATGTTATTTCTCTTTTGGTAGAAGCATGGAATAGTGATAAATTTGCAGCCTGTAATTCCTTTTGAAAATAAGAAAAAAAAAGAAAAAAATCCTTTTGATTGTTGATCTAAAAAAATTAACTGAAGCTCAAATTTTCTTTTGAATCAGCAGATTTCCTAAATTCTAATAAGAAGTTAAAGAACTAGTACTTATTCCTTACTTAAATGTACATGTGTGTATATATATATTCACAGGCTGCACATTTAGCAGGATTCAGTGCGTGTACAAATCCCAGGTTTTGGTTTGGAAATAGATGCAGTCACAAAATATCTATATTAAATCATCTTTACGATTCGGGCGGAATGTATGGTTTGCCATTAACATTCGTTGGATATATTTTTATGATGCAGTGCAGACCCATAAGAACGATATCTAGAGTGGGGAGCACAACTTCTTGTTGGTCATAGGCTCCATACCTTTAATTATACAGGGGTGCAGAAATGCTAAATACTTCAGTAGCTGCTGGACCAGGAACAACTAAAATGTAATACTAGCCTGCCATAATTTTTACTAATCTGCCAGCCTATAGGACTTTTATATGACAAAAGCATTATTAAAAACATTTGCTGAAATTGGTAAGTGATCAACATCACGTGGCAAACAAAGTCAAAACCCAAACCTTGAAGTATTTTCATATTTCTTTCATATAGATACAATTTTATTAATGACATCCCTCAAGTGTTTCTAAATTAAGTATTGACCTAGCTGGCTCTGTGTCCAGAAAGCCATGGTATATGTATTGTCAATGTTATGTATTATGTCATCATTCTGAACTCTTTGTTTGAATCTGGCATGGCTGATGCAAATTCGATGCCAAAAAAGAAAGAAAAGAAAAGTCAGACAGTCAGAAAAAGACCCAATTACCCATCGGGCTGGTAGCTGCATTTTTAACTCATTTAGTGAGTACTTTTTGCATCCCTATAAAGAATAGGAAAAAACACCAAACACATTTAAGTCTTCAAATGGGTGGTGCTAGCATGCAGCGTCAAGCTTATGAGTGGTTTCAAAGGCTGAGATACAACTCGGTTCCTGCCTTATGGGTGATAGGTCATAACACTGACAGTCTTTGGTAGGCTCATCCGTTTCTCTTGAAAACATTCCAGCCAGTGCCCAGTGACTGGTTTGTCTATGAGAAAATGCCTATAAAACATCCTTTGCTGCTCTTCAGACTACAGCCATGGTAACCTGCGACTGCAGTGGGTTTTCATTTACTCTCTAGTTAGGAACCAACATATCCCAGTGGTAAAGTAGTTTCTTGATGTGCGGTCAGTCTGGGTTCGTTCCCCATCAGTGGGCCCATTGAACTATTTCTCATTCCAGCCAGTACACCACAACCTATATATCAAAGGCCATGGTATGTCCTATGCTGTCTGTGGGTTAGTGCTACAAATGGAAAAATTTAGCGGGTTCCCCCTCTTAAGACTCAAAATTACCAACTGTTTAACATCCAGTAGCTGATGTTTAATAAATCAATGTGCTCTAGTGGTGTTGTTAAACAAAACAAGATTTAGCTAATGGTATATGTTGAAAATTCAATGACCGTGGTGTAAAATGTGTTGAGGTGTTGCTGATTAGATGTTTTTCTCCTAGAAGGATAAGAAGTACTGACCTACATTGTAAATATTACAATGTACACATGGCTATAAATATTCAGCATTCATTGTCTGTAAAGTTAGAATCAAGCAAAAAGATCTGCCTGGTTTGATACCTGCATTCCACAGATCACGTTTGGAACACATTTCACTGGGTGAGAATAAAATAACTGAAGATGATGATTTATTTTTATTTTTATATTCAAGTTTGGTTCAAGCTTGTTTTGATTTGCATGAAAACATTGAATTGAAGCTTGACTGTCTGCTCTGGACGGATGTTAATGAGATAGCGTTAGAGGAAACCTGCTACAGCTGCACACATATAGGTTACTGTTGCCAATTAGCAACATGCAGGATTTCTGCCAGAGGGCTATACCCTCTGGCAGAAATCCTGCATGTTGCTAATTGGATAAAATTACATACCCTAAAGTACTGGATATATTTTTATGATTTTTAGATAGATTATAGTAAGAAAACCGTTTAAGATGGAATGCGGTGTTCAATTTGAAAATATTCAAATGCTTAACCATCTAGTGGGGGAACTTATCGATTGATTTTCTTTTTATTACAAACCTTCAAATTATTTCCGTGCAGAAAGCCTGACACAGGATTATTTTTTAAATATGTACACACTTTCCAACAGACAAAATAACAACACAGCCACTGATATACATGTACACACAAATTTTTAGCTCAATATCTTGAGCCAATGCGGGAAACAATTACAGTACATGGGACAAATGGACAGACAGAACACATTGTCCCCTCCATTTGAATCGGTAGGGGACTACTGTAATAATTATTTAGCATTACCTTGCATGGAAAACCCTGAAAACACAACAAATGTTTTATGAATATTTACTTCGTTTGTGAACAGTTTACATTTTGTTTTTATTGCAAAAACACTCGAGCTTTTGAAAATAAAATATTTACAAAGCAGCATTAAGATTTTGTTTACTAAATGCAAATTTAAGTTGACTTTGACAAATATAATTAATTCATTTGTAATTTGTCAAAAATCTAATGTGAAAATAATGTCATTTATTGATCTCGTACTACCAATTGTGTCTAGTCCAGTTTGTTTTGTCTGTGCATCTGTTTGTACATCGTCATAATTCATTTGGATTACCTAGGAAGATTTTGCAACCTCACTCACTTTTGTCATTTGGAGCACATCAATTTTGTTACCTCCCAGAATAAATGTTAGTTCATTACCTCTCAAAATAAATATCGGGTTCATTACCTCCTAGAATAGATATACATGTCAGTTTGTTTACCTCTTAGAATAAATATGTCAATCAGCCAGAGTTTAGAAGTTGGATTTCTATAAAGAATTTTTATTATATTTTATTTGGCTATACATTTGCAGGCAATTATTAAAAGCACAACTTTGTGTCAGATGTTAAAATCGAGGGAAAACTTACATTTACTAATCCAATAATGTTTTGTACTGTTTGTTTTATGCTTCTTATTACTTAATGTGCTTGAAATGTTTTAGTACAGACTAGACCATTTTTCAATTGCAGTTAATTATGATGATGCATTGTTGTATTAAAAAACCCAGATTGATGCTAAAACATCCAACCTTTTGTGCTTTTTTTTTGTTTTAGATGCATAACACACATACACAGGTGTACACTTTTTTTAGTTTACACATAATGTTTTTTATTCTGTTTGCACCGACTTTAATAAAATGTAATATTTCAGTAAAGTGATCTTTATATTCTGGTCAGTGATTTACTGCATATGGCAGTTCGCCAGTCGTAATTTATATACTTTGGCCATATCTTTGTTTGTTGATTTTGCCCTCATGCAGTTAACAGCAGTAATAAACATGTTGATCTCCATGTCCCTTTTGTGGGCTTGAATTGTATCTAATATGGAGTCTTCATTCGTTCATTCATTCATGTGAGGTACGTCGGTTGCTCACATAATGAGGATTCTGGGTTAGCCTGTTAAAAATCAATAGCACAAGTATTGACTTTTGCTTATCAACAGTATTGGTGAATAGCTTTGTTGGCTGTTGATCGTTTGTTTCATAAATGCAATTCACTGCTTGCTTAATTTAAACAGCAAAATAAAAAGAAACCCTGAGACATAAGTATTGTATTGCAGGGGAAAGGGTGTGATTAAATCTGTAGAATGTGGTGTGTGCGTGTGAATTTCAGCTTTGTTTGATTCAACAAGTTGAAATGTGCAAAGCTCAACCCAGTTGAATTAGAGGAACTAGAAATATACAT
>JAECMU010140181.1:0-31800 GCA_016106625.1 Dracogyra subfuscus
CAATGATTAAATTCCACTACAGTTACAAACAGACAAATCACTGATTAAATTCCACTGCAATTAAAAGTATACAAATCACTGATTAAATTCCACTACAGTTACAAACAGACAAATCACTCATTAAATTCCACTACAGTTAAAAATCGATAAATCACTGATTAAATTCCACTACAGTTACAAAGAGACAAATCACTGATTAAATTCCACTACAGTTACAAAGCTGGGCTTGGCCTTGGGGAAGTTACAGACAAATTACTGATTAAATTCCACTACAATTATATACCAGACAAATCCCGATTAAATTACACTACAGTTACAAACAGACAAAATCAGTTTAAATTCCACTACAGTTACAAACAGACAAATCACTGATTAAATTCCACTGCAATTACAAATATACAAATCACTGTTTAAATTCCACTACAGTTACAAGTATACAAATCAATGATTAAATTCCACTACAGTTACAAACAGACAAATCACCGATTAAATTCCACTACAGTTACAAACAGACAAATCACCGATTAAATTCCACTACAGTTACAAACAGACAAATCATTGATTAAATTACACTTGAGTTACAAACAAATCAGTTTAAATTCCACTACAGTTACAAACAGACAAATCACCAACTAAATTCCAGTTACAAGTATACAAATCACTGATTAAATTCCACTACAGTTACAAGTATACAAATCAATTATTAAATTCCACTACAGTTACAAACAGACAAATCACTGATTGAATTCCACTAAAGTTACAAGTATACAAATCACTCATTAAATTCCACTAGTTACAAGTATACAAATCACACATTAAATTCCATTACAGTTACAAGTATACAAATCACTCATTAAATTCTATTACTGTTACCAGTATACAAATCACTGTCTAAATTCCACTACAGTTACAAACAGACAACTCACTGATTAAATTCCACTAAAGTTACAAGTATACAAATCACTCATTAAATTCCACTAGTTACAAGTATACAAATCACCGATTAAATTCCACTACAGTTATAAGTATACAAATCACTCATTAAATTCCACTACAGTTACAAACAGACAAATCACTCGTTAAATAACACTACAGTTACAAGTATACAAATCACTGATTAAATTCCACTACAGTTACAAACAGACAAATCACTCATTAAATTCCACTAGTTACAAACAGACAAATCACCGATTAAATTCCACTACAGTTACAAACAGACAAATCACTCATTAAATTCCACTACAGTTACAAACAGACAAATCACTTATTAAATTCCACTAGTTATAAGTATAATAATCATTCATTAAATTCCACTACAGTTACAGACTGACAAATCACTCATTAAATTCCAGTCAGTTCATCTGGTTAAACATGACGTAAAAAATGTTTTATCTGCTTAGATAACTCTGCCATAAAGATACCTGGAATTGTCTGCATACAAATGAATATTTTAACCAATATCTCAGCATATTAATAAATATTTTAAACAGAACCTCTGCATACAGATACATATTTTATAAAGGTTATCAGTTTGTTAAAAAGTTTGACGCAGTTTAATACTGATGGGTTTATACATGCTCATACTCAGCATGTAGCAGTAACGTTCAAAATTAATTTTGTAGAGTGGGAGCAATTGTAGTTTCTCAGGTTTCAAGACAAAAAATCTTTAACAGTAAGGTGGAGACAAAGGTAGATACAAATATAACATTTACATTTCCACTTCTGAAAATAATTGAGATTTCTTGATATACATGAAACACTATTAAAATATGTGATGGAAAGCAAAAGCTGTTTGTGAAATTGAGTATGAAAAAGCATTTTGTGCATTTTGCTGCCCAGCCCATGTTGATTTCGAGCCTTTAGCAGCATGTTTTTTTCAACATCAATTCATTAATGCCTGTGCTCAAGTAATTATGGAGACAGCAGAGGTGAATCCATAGGGATACCAGGGGACCCCCTACCCCACCCGATCACAAACAGATTAACACAGGTTTATCTTAAAATCAATGCAAAACATGACCACCCATTTGCGTAAGGAAGTGGGGGGGTGCAGGGGGGCTGTACCCCCACTTTTCAGATATTCTGCTTTATAATAGTGGAAAAATGTGTAAATATGAAGGTGTGCCTCCCCTACCTTTTTGGCACCTTCCTATGCTCGTGCCACCTTATTAAGTCTATAATAACGGACAGCCATTAAAACACGAATTCGACACTACATACCTTGCATATATATTTTTTGCTGAACCATTCCTCATGTTGATGCTTCTCCTCGACTGCCGAAGTTCGTACGTGGGGAAACCTCCTTCCTCAGGCTCTGGGGAGTCTGACGCCACGGTCGTCGTGGTCTGAGATCGCTTCATCTCTTCTTAACAGAACGATAACACATGAGAATTAGCAAGAGCATAGAATTACACACCATCGTTTCAGATACGATTTACTCAATTCAGATTAGATGATGCAGACTTCGGTGTGAACAAACATTGAGGGTGGTGATTAATAGCTCTCCTAAATTACAGGAAAACATTTAAGATATTACCATACTGATACCATATAAATTTACATGCTAAAGGGAGATAAAACTTACTTACATGCTAAAGGGATATAAAAATTATTCTCTTTGAACTTAAATCTCAGGGGTGTGATGGGGAGTGAGAGAGTGATATTTCACTGTAAACATCGAGGTCTGATAATAATACTAAAAAGTTAATGTTACTCTCTTTTGAAAAAATACACAGAACAACATCAATATGAAAAATGAGATGTCAGTACTAAAAACTGATCACGGCAATGACAAAGGAAACTTAATTATTGTCTGTACTGCTAATCAACGGATGTGTGCTTCACAGTATAAATCAACTTTAAAAATGTCTTCTTCAACCGGCCTCGGTGGCCTAGCGGTTAAGTCGCCGGAAAACAGGCTGGTAGGTACTGGGTTCGCAGCCCGGTACCGGCTCCCACCCAGAGCGAGTTTTTAAGGACTCATTGGGTAGGTGTATGGCCGCTACACCCTCTTTTCTCTTTCACTAACAATAACAACTAACCCACTAATTTCTATTCTGTCCTGGACAGACAGCTCAGATAGCTGAGGTGTGTGCCCAAGACAGGCGTACGCTATAACAGCTTGCTCTGAATGTGCACGTTAAACAATATTGAAAATGAAAAATCTTCTTCAGAAAACAATGAAAATCAATAAGGGTTTTTTTCCATTTAATTATTTAATTCCTACTTCATGCAGTGTATTGCTATAGTAAGTGAATCTACAAATGTCAAGCATAGCCTGCCCAGAGGCAATTAGATGCATTCCAGAGTCATACTTTCTTAATTGATACACAGTGGAGATGTCGGGACTGATTGGGTACTAGTATTCCTGAAGGTGTGAAGACCGGTTATGTGCTGCAACATATCGCTGTTGTTAAAATATCCCTTTAATATAATAATAAAACTTTACTGTGGCCGCTTAATATATGGGGTCCGATTTGGGTGGCCGCTTATTACAGGTGCATTTACATTATAAATCATGTGTGAAGCACTAACTGGAATGAGAAATAGCCCAATGGGCCCACCGACGGGGATCAATCCTAGACCGTCCGCGCATCAAGCAAATGCTTTACCACTGGGTTACGTTGCACCCCTTGATGAGAGAATTCAAAGTGAACTTACTGTTAGATCTGTGTCTGCGACTGATGAGACAGAGGAGCGAGATGATGACCAGGATGACTATGACACCGGTCAGTGCGATGATCACCAGGAACCACCACTCGGTATGGAAAGGTTTCGCCTTGCCAACGGGACTCACAGCTGGAAGAAAAAAACATTAAAGTTATTGTTTGTTTTGTTGAACAACACTAGAGAACACAGAGCTGTTAATCATTGGCTACTGGATGTCAAACATTTGGTAATTTTGCCAAAAAGTCTTAGTGAATTTTGTTTAACAACACCACTAGCGCACACTGATTTATTAATCATCGGCTATTGAATGTCAAACATTTGGTAATTTCTAGTGAGAAAAGCAGCTACATATTTCCATTAGTAGCAAGAGATCTTTTATATGCACCATCCAACATATGGGATAGCACATACCAAAGATTTTGTTATACCAGTTATGGTGCACTGGATGGAACAAGAAACAGCCCAATGGACCCACCGATGGGGATCAATCCTAGAACAACTGCTTCAGGTGAGTGCTTTATATTGTTTAAACATTCAGTCACAACCATAAATAAAAGAATCAATGAATAAATCTATCACTCAATGAAACACTCAATGAATCAATATATCAATCGATCGATGGATCAATGGATGGATGGATGGATCAATGGATGGATCAATCAATCAATCAAACAAACAAATGTATGAATGAATGTTTAACGATACAGAAGCATGAAAAAGTCATTAGCTATTGGGTGTCAAACAATAGTAAATGAAATGAAATAAATGAAAAAAATACTAATATCACAGGTAAGTAAGTGACGATTATGATTTGTACCTGGTCCTGGCGTTCGCTGGTACGCGGAGACATCACTGGGGTAGCTGATGCTATCAGAGTTCATGGCGATCACTCGGAACTGGTAGCGAGTGTTTGGCGTCAGGTTCTGGAAACTTATCACAGCCATCGGCTCTCGGGAGTTCTTCTGCATGATCGTCTTGAATTTCTGTTCATCTGGAGAAATATATTGGTAATCATCTTCATGTTATTTATTACATGCAAAACAGAACATGTTATCTCTCAAGTGTATATAGCTTATACTGGGTGAAAAATGTTCCCATATACATGGAAGCTGGTCCGATTATATGTCGTAGGCATATGGAAATGAGATGGTCACATATGTACAATTAGAAATGAAATACACATACAGCAACAGATCTTTCTATACCAAAACTAGCATATGAAGCTATAGTTGTCAAGCTCCAGGTACATGGAGCAATTGAAATAACAGTATCTGTATGCAGAAGCTGTATCCCAGAAGTGGCCCAGTGGTAAAGCACTCGCTTGATGCACGGTCGGTTTAGGATCAATCACCGACAATGGGCCCATTGAGCTATTTCTCACTGCAGCCAGTGCTCAACAAGTGGTATATCAAAGGCCATGGTATGTGCTATCCTGATTATGGGATGGTGCATATAAAATTGAAAAGAGTAACCCAGGAAGTGGCGACAGCGGGTTTCCTCCCTCAATATTTGTGTGGTAATGTAATACATGTATGTCTAAAATTAAAAACATTTTGACAAGTGATTTACATCATGTGGGTTTTTTTTCATCAGTGACAAGTCAGTTTTCTCTAATACCAAATATATGGGTCCAGAGACATGTAAAGAGAATGGAATGTGCAACTATTTTATATTTCATATAAAACATACAGTGAAACCTGACTAAACCAGATCATGACAGAGACATAATATTTATTTGATTGAGACAGGATCCAGTGTAAAGATGATCGTGTTTTAGAATTAAAAAAATTTGGGACCATGAAACTTGGCTGGTTTTGACAGGATTTCTGTTTGTTCAGGATCTGGTTTAGACAGGTTTTGTTTTATATAATAATGGGAAACATTTTAATGTGTATTCAGCAGTGAAAAATATTCCCGTAGTCTGCCGGACTAGTACCAACCAACAATTACTACCGGGTAGTCCATCAGATTTTCTATTGCAGCACAAGGCTGTTATAATACAAGCTAAACTTCAAAAGATCATACAGTTAAATCAGTACACAGTGACTTTCTTTGGCTTTTTTTCATTCCACTGATTTCCAGCCTTTAAGTATAAGGAGAAACAAGAATTAAACTGACAGTAGAGGTAGTATAGATGACATATGCAAAAGAAATGTTAGCATGTTCAATTGGTAGTTATATTTTTTATCTGGTTACAGCTAAATCCTTTTTTTTCATAAGCTTACATTTTCATAGTTTTGCTTTTAAAAAACACACATTTCATTGGGTACTTAAATTTGTGGATCAAAAAGGTAGCATCATAAATTTGCATCATATACATTAATTACTTTTTGTCGTGTTCTTAAATTCATTGAATTACATGAATATTAGACCACTGTGGACAAAGGTAATTTCTTAAATTCATTGAATTGCATGAATATTAGATTGCAGAATAGTCAACACAAGTGTCGAATACCATTAAAACAATCTGATGGTGGCACTGGTGACCTTTTTCTTTTTGTTTTTAAAACATTTATATTGACAGATCTCCTGTTTACAGATATATTCCAAAAGTTACCTTCTGCTTTAGCCTGAATCATGTAGCCAAATATGTTTGATGCTCCTTCACCGGTGTTCATCCAGGTCAAGGTCAAAAACTTTTGTGTAACTTCAAGTTCAGGCTTTGTTGGTTGGCCGGGAGCCACTACATGGGTAGAAAAATTTATAAAATAAAAATAAGAAGACAAAAACTGAGTCACACTGTACAAAATACATTACATACTGAAGCAAAATGTACAAAACATTCTAAGAGTAATTAGGATAATGCTGTGGAATTTAATGGCTCGCCTACTATAAACAGTATGCATATTGATCAAGGACTTGTAGATGCTAAATGTTTACGCTAAACGTGAAATGTTGTCTTTAAAAAGTAATACTTACATCTCATCTTTTTATTTTGTAATGGCAAGACAAAAACTCAAAGTCGAACTATATGGCATAATTTATGCTGATTCTGAAGCACAACATTTTCAGGAATACATTATTACCCACCACACCCAACAAGTTCAAGGGCCATAAGTCTGTGAAAAAGAGTAAAACTTGATCTTTAACAGTACATGGCAAAGCTATACACAAAATTTCATCTGAGTATTTTAAGGCATGGTAAAAAGAAACACCCCAAAAAACATCTGAAAGAACGAATGAATGAATGAATGTTTAACGACACCCCAGCACGAAAAATACATCGGCTTTTGGGTGTCAAACTATGGTAATGAATGAATGAATGAAACATCTGAAAGAATTACTGCAGATGAAAGGACAGACAGACGGTGATGAAACCTATAGTCCTCACCGACTGGACCAGTAGAGGATTTAACAACAGTGATTAAAGGTGAATTAAAAAGTCTTACGTCCAGGCTGCGGTCCAGTCACAGAGCTGCTGATCCTGGCCGGTCCGAAGCCGACGTGGGTGCGAGCACGGATCTCGTACGTGTAGTTGCTGTACTCATCTAGCTCGTCAATCGTGATGCTGTGCTGCGAGCCATTCAGAAACAGCTTCACCAGCTTAGTCTCCACTGCAACAAAGGGAAACAACTCATGAAAAACTACAGAGTACACACAGGTGTAATCAACATTTTCAGAGCCTACATTTCTCATCTAAAACATTATCTGTAACGGTAGCTAATAAAAGATTGAGAATGAGCTATTTTTAGTAATAAAGTGAAACCCCTCTAAAGCAGTCGGTCATGGGATAACAACTAACAAGGTCAATTTTAAAAGAGTATCTGGTTTAGAAAGACTATGTTCTGTAACCTTTTGATGTTTAAAAATGTATCATGAAAAACATTCAGTCTTCACTGAATTCCAGTTTACAAAGGGTTTGCTTTATGAAAATTAAATTTTTGTATGTTTAGTTTCCAGATACGAGATCAGTTTATGTATTTTATCAACTTTTCTAACTTCATAAATTGAAGCATTTTTTTAGAATAAAGCACCACCCTGAAATATAAGGACTTAATGGATGAAATGTTATCAAGGTGTTTTTTTCATGATGTAGCAGTATCTAGACCTTCTACATCAAGTGTGACTGGTCATAGGATTGACCATCCTCATTGGATTTATTGCGGCTTTTTCATGTCAGGTGGGACGTAGCCCAGTGGTACAGCATTTGCTCGATGCACAGTCGGTGTGTGATCAATACCCATTGGTGCACCACGACTGTGGTATGTACTACCCTGTCTGTGGCATGGTGCATATAAAAGATCCCTTGCTGCTAATAGGAAAGAGTAGCCCATGAAGTGGCAACAGCTGGTTTCCTCTCTCAATATTTGTGTGGTCAGTAACCATGTCTGATGCCATATAACCATAAATAAAATGTGTTGAGTGCATCATTAAATTAAACCTGTCTTTCTTTTTTTTCATGTCAATTTGTGCTTACAAATAGTTTATGAAATACCATGCTATGTGCTGTCTTGTATATTGCATAGAAAAGTGCATATAAAAAGATACCTTGCTGAATTTTGATGCATGTATCATCTAGTTTTGTTCCTTAATAATTAGTATAAAGAAAGGGCAAAATAAATTATTATTATAATTATAATTGTGCTTGTATGACTGTTAGCACATTTAATATGACAGGTTCGAGGCATTCTGTTATTACTTACATCCGTGAGGCTGAGTAAGAAAGTAGATGAGTTCGTATTTGATGATATTCCCATTGGGGTTTTCCGGCGGTGACCAGCTCACTGTTACCCTCTGTAACGTGATGTTAGAAAAGTTCAGCTGTCCAGGAATAGTCGGCACTGCAATAGAAACACACAAAATCTCACAAACTGATGTGGTGATAAAATATCCTCAGTGAACAAGACAGAAGAAACATGAAATGGTTGAATTTAATAGCTAAATGGAATGATTAATGATATCATAACACCTTGTTTAATCAGTGGCTGTTACATTGGTGTAGCCAAGATTTCAGATTGGGCAGTCACCCACATGGAGTGGGCATCCACACAGTCTATGGGTTATATTATGAGGGGGGAGGGATGGGGGGGGGAGGAGGGATACAAGCAAATAAAAAAGATAGCGAGAGGGATCCTCTCCTGGCTACTCTATTGGGCTGTTAGGAAACAATGGCATTTAGTTTAAAAAATGAATGAATGTTGTCACATAGGATACTCTTTGCAATAGTCATCAAGAGACCCTTTACTGTTAATTAAAGACATGACAAATAACCATAAAAAATAAACTAGGACACATCAGACACAAGGTTGGTGGGTACTGTGTTTACAGCCCGGTACTGGCTTACACCTAGAGTGAGTTTTAATGACCCAGTGTGACCACTGCACCCTCTTGTCTCTCTCTAACAATTAACAACTAACCCAGTGTCCTGGATAGACAGTCCAGATAGCTATGGTGTGTGCCCAGGACACCGTGTTAGAACCTTAATTGGATATAATGAATGAATGAATGAATGTTTTACGACACCCCGGCACGAAAAATACATCGGCTATTGGGTGTCAAACTAAGGTAATGGAAAAACATTAAATGTTGAATCACATCAATATAAGAATTCAATGTTTAAACAAAAAAACAGTGTAAAGAACTGTGCAAAAATACAAATATCACAGATAGATACTGAGTTTTACTCATAATTTCAATTTTGTGCTGTATTGGCCATTCTCAAAGAGAATGTTACACCCTTGCACCACAGTGAGGTTAATTGGATATAAGCATGAAAATAAGCTGAAATAATAATTTTTGAAAATAAGAAGGAATTCAAAGATTTAAGCTGATTAAAAGACTTACATCCTTCCAGTGTTCGGTTAGAGACTGTAGGACTCTTGGGCCCATCGCCCGCAAGGTTGTACGCCTGGACAGTCATGTGGTACATAGTGAACGTATCCAGCTCACCAAGCAGGAAGTGAGCGTCGGGAGAAATCTTCGTCTGGGCGTACTCCACCGATGAGTTCTGAGGCCAGTACAAAATCTAAAAAATAAATTCAATTTCCACTTCAAATACATGTCTCTGAAAATTAACAATTGGCATGACATTTTTAAGGGTTATATACACAAATTCAGGTAACCCATCTTATTTTTGCATAACACGTTATGACCACATAATGATGCCCTAAATTTAAAATGCAAATGATAAACAGGTTACCCAAAATATGATTGTGTAAGTGATATGTCAATAAAAAAAATATTTTTGCAATTATCAAGAGCTTGAAAATAGACTAGAAATCATTCAAGTATAACTTCTTCAGCTACATCTAAGATTCTACTCATCTACCGGTCTGAACCATGTCACTAAACTTCAGACTACTGCAGGTCAGATATGTCACCTGACATCATACCTGTTGATATACATGTACTGTACATTATGTATACAGTGCATTCCCCAATTCATATTTCCTGCCATTTTGCACATGACACTCACCAGAAATATGAAACAGGAAAAACTTACTGACACTGTGGCTGGTTTTAGGTTTTTGTTTTTCAATGGAAAATACCTTGGAATTTTTTGTTCAAAAAGTGGTTTTTGACAAGTATTTTCTCTTCTGGGATTGATATGGTAGCTGATTGTAACAGCTAATTTGAAAATAAATTTGATCGTTTTACCAACAATGAAAATCAACAAATATTGGGATATGAATCATAGTTAGTTTTTCTTTTCTTTTTAATTCTGGTCAAAAAATTACTTTTATTGGAAATAACAGACATAAATAATGGACAGTTGGCCACAAATGCCCATAAGTAAACACGTTTTCAATTTTTTGTCCAATTTTGTTCAACATTAACTTATCTAAAATATCATACAAAGTAGAAAAACCCACGAAAATAATACTTACTGATTCAAAGATGACTTTATTTTATATATTTATAAAACATTTAAGTGAATATATGCAAGTAAAAATTATAAACTTGTTCCCACTTAAAAGTGGTTTTTGTGAAAAAGTAAGGTTTTCAAACAATTTACAATAACACAGCAGTACAGTAAGTGGTTTCAAGTACCTTATCTGAAGAGGCGAACACACTTAAGACCAGAGCAAAATCGGATATATGCTATGGCAGGAGGATATCAAGTGTAACAGAATGTCTTTACATTAGTACAATATTTTTCTTTTTATACATTTAACTTGACACTCTGAATCTTTAGTATTTACCCTTAGTCCAAAAAACGGGGGGTGGATGGGGGTTTGTGTGCCATAGGGCAAGAGGCCCAGTTAAAGTGTTCACGAAAATGAAGAAGTTCCAAGTTTTCTACATTTCCATTTTCATGACATTTAGTCACTTTTACAATTCTCTGATTTTAATTCCATCTCATTGTTTTTCACATGACAACTCCTCCTATCTTTCAACTTATTTTACTGTCCACCTCCACATTTCAGTCCTCGTCTCTCATCTACAACTGCTGTTTGTCATTTGAAAAACTAGTATCAAGAAAGTACATGCTAGATTCAGATATTATGGCAACCATTAAACATGTTTATACCTTATAGCCAGAAAGACCTCCATTCTGTGATTCAGGTGGCGGTGGCACCCATGTCAAATAGATTGACGAAGAACTCTCAGATTTGGCCTCCACTCTTGATGGTGCATCTGTTGGGGCTGTGAAATAATTGTTTAATTCTTTAGTACGGTAATCATTTTAAACATTGAAAATATAAAAAAGGAGAGAATAATAAATAGATAATACATTCTTGGATTATAATTCATTAGTATGATAATAACCCTTGGAAAAACCATTTAAAATATAAAAAGAAAAATGAATACTAAATATCTCATACCAGGGCTTCTAGTATATATATAAAATCCACTAGCCATGGGAATCAGTGATTTAAAAAATGTGACTAGCCATGATTAAAATTTTGCTAGCACTACTTAACTTTAAGTTAATACAATTTTACTAAATAATAGTAATTATCAGATATGTCACTTAAGTGTGAGATAGAGCCTAAAAACACTAACATTGGGGGAGTTGGTGGGGCAGGATATTCATACTTACAAAATAGCCTTCACTGCAATATTTTACAAAACTATTTCACTAGGGGTCAGGCATGGCAATAATAGTTATTTACTACTAGCCCAGCATTAAATATCACTAGCCATGGGAGTGAGACTACCATAATCTAGAAGCCCTGCATACATTCCTGCATTAAGAATAGAAATGATAATTTCACTGCTTGTCTTAGCTATTATCAAGTAAAATAATCATAATCTGGTTTAAGATTAAATCATGGTTTAAAATATTTTCTCAATGTTCATAGGTTATCAGCTAATGTGTATATTATCAATAAATAAATAAATAAAATCTGAAGTTTTATAGTAAAAAAAGTCCAAATTTAAATAAAATGGTAGATTTTGAAGGAACTGTCTTTCATCTTCAACAAAATTCTATTGTTACATGTAAGTCTCTCAGCTTTAATTATTTCAAATTAATTATAATTAATATATAACTTAAATGATGCAATATACACTGTCCTGAACAAATAATATTGTTGCCTAAAACAATTCTGAATGTAATAATATTCCAATACCTACAACAATACTAGGTTGTCTGTTGTAAAATTTATTAAAAAGACTGAACTGAATTTGCTTTTCTTGCAACATGTCAGACTCAAATCACATATTAAATTTAATACATTTTCTCACTTAAAATGTCAGTGTCTGTATATGCAATGCCTTTCTTATAGTCCTAACGTTTGTTACAGCTGGAATTCACCTCCCAATACCTTTGTACATATGAACAAATATACATTAACGTAAAGTTTGTTTTATTTAACGACACTAGATCACACTGATTTCTTATCTTATCATCGGCTATTGGACGTCCAACATATGGTAATTTTGACATAGAGTCTTAAAGAGGAAACTTGCTACATTTCTCCATGAGTAGCAAGGGATCATTCTATAAACCATCCCAGACATGATAGCACATACCACAGCCTTTGATATACCAGTCGTGGTGCACTGGCTGAAACGAAAAATAGCTCAATGGGCCCATCAACAGGAACTCATCCTAGACCGATCGCGCATCAAGTGTGCACTTTATCACTGGGCTACATCCTGTCCCTAAAAGGACTGTTAGCTGGAAACATGATACAATGGCAGCAAACTTAGGATGTCAGTCTATTTTAAACACAGCTAACTATTCATACATTATTTTATATTTTAAACACAGCTAACTATTCATACATTATTTTATATTTTAAACACAGCTAACTATTGATACATTATTTAATATTTTAAACACAGCTAATTATTCATACATTATTTAATATTTTAAACACAGCTAATTATTCATACATTATTTAATATTTTAAACACAGCTAACTATTCATACATTATTTAATATTTTAAACACAGCTAATTATTCATACATTATTTAATATTTTAAACACAGCTACATGTAACTATTGATACATTATTTAATATTTTAAAAACAGCTAACTATTCATACACTATTTAATATTTTAAACACAGCTAACTATTCATACATTATTTAACATTTTAAACACAGCTAACTATTCATACATTATGTAATTAACAACAGTAACTTCATGCTTTTTAGCAGACGGATTACTTTCTAAATTAATTCCTAAATTATTTTAATTTCCAGATTTGTTATCATAACAACTCATCTGAATTAGACATCTTGTGAAACAAAAACAGAGAAACAATAATCAACAACACTGACAAACCTCACAACAAAGCACAGACCATCATGAATTGAACAAAAATAAATAAGGTGATAAAAGCAAATGGGGGTGAAAATGAACAAAGCAAAAACATGTCAGTAAATACAACTTAAATACTTGTAACTGTCACGTCTATGGTAAGATATGTATACAAAATAAACCCACATGCTGAGGTGAAAATGAGACAACAAAACAAAACGAACCTCTTGGGATATAAACGGCTAAGTTATTAGATGATGACATATTTTTCATGTTATGTAATGGAAAAGAAATTCAATAAAGGTAAAAACTAAATAAAAATAATGTTCATTGCAGATTACATGGGAAATTTTTACCAATATCTTTCTCATCATTATATCTATATATGTTTGGGCATCAGAGGTTGTATGATATAACATAAACGCTAATATCAAGTTAAATTAACTAAATAACATAATTTGCTGCTCTTATTTTTATGTAACCAATTTAGTTATATGGAACAACAATATAAAATGGAATAAAAATTCAATATCAAGAAGTATTCTCCAAGAGGTCAAACAGCATTACTCAGGAACTGGTCTAACTCAACTGTTACCTTTTTAACCACAGGAATATACTCAGCCTATTCCGATTGCACTGTAAATCTAAACAAATTGTCACACATGTTACACTCTTCCATACTTTCTATTTCTTTTATTAACAAAGTCAAGACCACTTTTGAAGAAGTATCAACTGAAGATAATATAATCTCAATATACTGAATGAATTAATTAATATTTAACGACACCCCAGCACGAAAAATACATTGGCTGTCGAGTGTCAAACTATGGAAAATGAATCTCAAATAAATTATTTGTGATTATTTGAAGTTTCAAAAAATTTAAAAGTTGAAGTTTTTTTTGTTTAACGAAACCACTAGAGCACATTGATTAATTAATCATTGGCTGTCGGATGTCAAACATTTCGTAGTTCTGGCTTGAGTCGGAATACTTTAAATACCTTTTTCTTAACAAAAATCCAGCATCATTACCTTATAAATAATGATATTATACATTAATGTAAATTGAAATACTTAAATTTTCTGAAACATTTTAAGCTTCACCCCTGTATTTGCACCTGATAAATAATTATAATATACATGTTAGAGTATTTTAGAATACACTTGAAAACTGCATCCCTTCCCTACAAAAATCCTGCAACTGCACTTGATGATCATGTTACATTTTAGAATTCTTTAGAATAAATATAATTCTCTTTTAAGCTTCATCCCTTTCCTGCCAAAAAAAGTCCATCTTTCCCTAATGAACAGTATTTAATTAGACCCTTTTAAATAAGTATCCTTTACATAATGATATCATTGATTTATGCCTTACCAGCTTCGCCTACATAAATAGTGGCCGGGGTACTGGCAGGTCCCTGACCTATGACATTGAAGGCTAGGACCTGGACCTCGTAGTGTTTTTTCACTACAAGATTCTGCAGGCCAATGCTGTTGTGATCAAACGACACGGATTCCTCCTGGAACTCGGCCAAATGGAGCTGGCGGTATTGGACGAGGTATCCCACTATCTGCCCATTCCACGAGTCTTGGGGAGGTTGCTGGACAACAGAGAAAGGCACAATACTCAAATACACTCCACAAGATAGGCATGCACACAACACCAAATAAACAAAATAAAAAACAGTAATATGGGTCAAGTGATTTGGTCGATGCACAAGATGACCAACTTCAAATGAAAGGTAAGGTTTATAAGATTAATAAAAAAACAAAAAAACCACCTCAAGAGTTAAAGTGTAAATTTTAAGGGATAAAATAGTTAATGGTATCAAAGGATAAATAACCTCTTTTAAAATATAAAAAAAGGAAAGGAGTATTTGTTTAAAGGGACAGACCCTAGTTTTTAAACACTCAGACATTTTATTCACTATTAGAATCATTTATGATCACTGAAATCCAACATTACTTTTTATTGTTTAGATTATCGATTTCTGTACAACCGAAGTGTTTCTGGTCATCCTGATGTTTCTAATACCACAAAATGCATTTTTCATATTTAAAAATGCACATGCATCCGAGAAGTATCGGCTATGGAGTCGTGTTTTAGTCTATTTTTAAGGGTATTTCAACGTCACAGACTCTTGTTTTACAAGTTTGTTACAAGTTTGCAATTTAACCAAAATTAAGAGTCCATTTTATGGATTTAAACTAGATGAAAAATATGCTGTAGTGTTTAAAAACTAGGTTGTCTTATCAGAGCAGTAAGGGACCTTGAATAATTTCCCATAGACAAGAATGCCGCCTTTGATATACCTTTGATATATTATCATCACAGGGTAATTAACTTAATATAAAACCCAAATATACAAGAGTGCAAAACAGAACATTATTTTCTTGGATAGGTTTTCTTGGCATCAATCAAGCACCACCACATGAAAGAAAATAATAAAAGCTGATATTGACGGATAACATATATACATAAAATTACCAAGTTCAAGAACAATAAAATTATTATTGCTCCAAGGACCACTGCCAAATATGTTATAGGCCTGAACACTCAGTATATACGTTTGACCATGGGTCAAGCTTTCAACCACAGTCGTGGTGCCATCATCCTCAAACTGGAAACTCCATACAGGGTCTATGTTTTTTTTGTAGCGCACGCGGAACCCAATAGTATGGAAATTCCAACTCTCCTCAATTGGCAGCTTGAAAATAGACGTATACCATAGAGCAATAAAAATCATAGTAATTCCAGCATGTACTCTTTTGTTGTAAATTCTTGGATTAGTCTAAATGGTGTCATGTGACTTAAAAAAACTGATGATCATAACTTCATGAACATCGATTTTGCACTTTTACTTGTGGCAGTGAATAAAGAAGTAAACAATGGAGAAAATGTTTGGCTGCTATTTCAAAGAACATCTTTTACACAGGTATCTCTTATTTGCTCTTATATGCTATGCCAGTCTGTGGTTCGTATTTCCATGAACATAAAAAATTATCATGTTCTGTTCTTAAGTAATCTTTACTAACTCGTGGGGTAACTGCAAGCCGCTTTTTAAGGTTGCACTATACCAATTAATTTCCAACTGGGTCGAAGTTCGAGGTGCACCAAATTTTTGATAGAGAAGTTAATACCACAAGTCCTGTGATTGGTTATAAATGTGAGTGTGTTGGTTGTTAAAAAAACATTTAGTTTCATCTGGGCTAAAAATGTATGCAATATTATTTGATGTAGTACCACTGTGTCAAGTAGCCTTATGCTTGGAACATGTATGGGGTACCTGTAAAACAAATACTCAAATTTTGTGTGAAACTAGGTGTGTTGCAGAAACATTTGGTTATACCGAAAATGAGCCTGAAAGGTACCATTTTCTGCAGTTAATACTTTGAGGTAGGGGTTGTAGTACTGATATTTATGGGTCTAGTTTGGTTGATATATAGTGTTTTTTAACACAAATGTTAACATGGTCGCCTATGGGATTTGAATTGATATAGTCCAATCTTAAAATAGTTTATTGCTGACAGAAATATTACACTATGGCATCTAGAAATTTGACAAGTTATCACTTTTGGTGACAATTTTTACACAAATGTAAACAGAGATCCGTGACAAAATAAAAGTTAAGCAAAGAAGAACATAAGAATATAATTCACTTTTAATCAGAATGGATGACTGCTAAAGATGTAACAAATAATTAGCTAAATCACTGACAAATAATAAATTCATAAATTCATTCTCTTGCAGTTATGATTTTTAGTAAATGAACAATTTATCATGAATGCACAAACATATGAAAGCAAGCTTATACTAATTAATAACAATTTATTTTGCACAACTACTACTCATTTCAAAATTACTGTTAGCACATTTTTATCTTGTTAGTATAATCAAAGTCAAGCAACATCAATGAATGAATGTTTAATGACACCCTGGAGCAAAAATACACAGTGGTGTCGTTAAAAAACAAAATAATAATAATAATTAATGTAAGTATTCACACAAGTAAAGCCAGGCACACAGACAACTCAAGACTTACCTCCCATGTCACTTGGATAGATGTCATGGTGACAGCCTTGACCTTCAGATTCTGTGGTGCACCATCTGGTTCTGAAAGGTTTGAAAGTTGATTAAAACAGATGACAATATTATCACGAAAAAAAGGTATTAGACTGAATTAATTTTTCAAAACACTGAGCTCAATAAGGTAGGCAATTCCAGCAGACAAGTGGAGACTAAACACTAGGGATCATATTTTCGAAGTAATCTTAGACTACAAAATCATAAAACCAACATGAGCTATGATGTGTGTTGTAGTGACATCACAACCTACGATGGTTTGATGATTTTGTAGCACTAAGATGGCTTCCAAAATACGGGTCCAGACTAGGACACCTTTAAGTACTCTTTGAAAATATAAAAATGTCTATGACATAGTGAATACTAATATACATAATTGTCCTTAATGCTAAATACGGGTGTCTTTAAACAAAACAGACAAATATGGCTTTAATAATAAAGACTACTACAAAAAGAAATAGCATGCAGTTATAAAAGTAAACAGACATTGATAAAATCTCGAGTCTAGACTTTAAAGAGGCATTCCTGAATTTTCTGCATTGTAAGATGTTTCCAACTAATAAAATATTTCTATGATTAAACTTACATATTAAATATATTTTCTTGTTTAGATATCAGTGTCTGTATATTCAATGTGTTTCTGGTCATCTTAATACATGTATATGTACCAAGCCTAAACTGGATTTAGTCTTCAAATGATTTTTTACATACCCAAAACAAATATTTTAAGAAATAAAATGAAATTTAACCTAGTACAAACATCAGAACGATCAGAAACATGTTTACTATACAGACACTAATAGTTTATGCAGCAAAATAAAAAGTGTCTGTTAGTTGATAACATCTTAAAAATTGCAGCAAACTCTGGAATGTCCCTTTAAAATGTTTGTAAGTATGGTATAAGAAACAACACATGTAAGTATCTGCACATACTGTCAGGCTGGGTCTGTACTTCAGCTGAGGGAGCACTGTATTCACTGGTCCCAATATCATTGGTCGCTGCAACTCGAAACTTGTACCAAGTGTTTGGCCGCAAACTAAAACATGAAGGTTTTGAACTTTGCAAAGTTGGGAGTCATCATCAATTTACCTTCTTTTTAACTCTTAGATAGTGTGACTGTTCATAGTATGCTGTCAAATTAAATAACGTTGTGGACAAAAAGTGTCAAAGACTATTATAGCATTTTAACACAGAAAGAAAGGTTAAAAACAGGAATAATTTTTTAAAAATAATTGTACAAATTAAATGTAAGATCATAATAAACAATTATTACTTTCAAAGTGTCCAGAAAGTAATGTTCTGATCAAAGCAGTAAAATAGTCAGATAAACAACAAAAATAATTTTGTACAAAATACTAAAATTGTCACATATAAAAATAGTATTTTCATTATAAATGTTTAGTTAACTTAGAGAACATGACTACATTATTAATTTGAAAATGGCCACAAGTATTGAAATTACTCAAATTCATCTCTTTTAAAACATAAAAATATCTTGCTAAAGTTATATGCCTGGAAAACAAAATTTGTAGCACAAAATAACTAAACATCTTAATTTATAATACAAAAGGTTTTTAATTCAAGGGTATATGAATTAACAAAATTAAATTTAACCCATATACACAGAAATCAATTTTTTCCCCTACTGCCCCAACCCTTTGTCTATGATCAATTCTTGAACTGTCCTAAAAGACCAATCAAAAGTGCTGTTTTCTACGTGGCAGGAGTGAGGTTACCGAAAGCACTGCATTTGCAGGACTCAAACTTAAGAATTTGTCTTCCACAGCAATTTAAAAAACAAATTGTCATGAGTGAAACAGCCTATCAATGGTAATTTTGACCCTGCCAACATCATATTTTAATTAAATTACTTTTGCAGCAAATGAACATGACAGAAAGCTTATTTTGTGGTATGTATTTTTTTATTATTTTTTTTTTTGTATGCAGGCATATTTTAAATGTACAAATGTTACATAGCGTATATCTTCGCCTGTAAGTCAACCCTGCCTATAGGTCGACCCCCCTCTTTGGTAATAAAATCTGCAACTTTTACTTTGACACGCTTATAAGATGACCCAGTTTCTGTGGCAAGTTGTTCTTGACATTACTAAATGATGACAAACATGTCATTCTTATTATAAGGTTGTGGTACAAGATTTTCATTCACAAACAACAAAACGTCACTATACTTATTTTGTTACTGAAAGTAATTCCTCCATATCAGTATTAGCACCTTCTGAAGTATGGGATTATGACCCTATATCACTATCTGTGGATGGTATTGGAAGCCGCCTAATTAACCTCTTATTAGGTCTTTTGGTTCAGAGATGGGTGTGTTTGTTTACCCATATGTGCTAAACGGCTTTGTAAAAACAACAATAATGGATGACAATAATCAAATGTCTTATTAGAAGCTTTTATTACAGTGAATACATGTAGTACTATTGTGAGTTGAGGCTACTTTGAGATGAGATTGTGATTTAAAAACAAACCCATGACAGACTTGCAAAATGTTATATATGAAATGCCGGATGATGATTTTGTTTTGATTTTTTTTTAACCCTCTTTTAACTCAACCCCCTGGCTATCTGTAAAAAAAACAAATTGACTTATAGGCGAAGATACACGGTATTTGCAGATAATCATCGTTGAAGAGATTTACCTATGGCACAAAAATGCTGTTGGTGATGATCCTAACCTACGGCAATTTATATCTCAACAAGAGGAAGTGCTGTCAGTGCCATCGTTAAGTTCGAGCCCTGCATTTGATAACCACAGAACAGATTTTTCGGTGCATGTCCTGCGCCATGCTAAAACAACATGCACATGAAAAGCAGCCCTAACTAGAAAACTCAGCTTACTTGGACACAACGTATGAAGTTTTCTCTGGAGCTATGGTCTCTCGGACACTCATCCACATGCCCAGCCTGTGCTGAAACTGAACTGTGTAGTTACGAAGCGGTCCATAGTTGTCATTCCCAGGATTCCAGCTGATCGTCACGCTGCGTGCGGTCACCTGCGAACTGCCAATGGTCGGTTTCGACGGGTTGGCAGGACGATCTGATAAACAGCATGTTTGAATTTAGTGAATGCAAAACGTTATGTAAAAATTATTTTAAAAGCACAAAATTAATGCACAAATCATCGAACATATTTTTACATCATCGAACATATTATTATTAACTCTTATTATCAAAATGTGGTCCTATCTATGAAGGGACTGGCAAAATTAGTGCAATTTAATTATAATGAAGGAAGGAAATGGTTTATTTAACAACACTCAAAACATCATATTTAAGGTTATATGGTGTCAGATTAATTATAATTAGAATGGGGTATTTTAGGCCAGACTACTGTTAAACTGATTTTCCACAACAGATATAATTATATAAACAAATGTACGCATCAAGTTAGGAATTTTCTGTGCCACTTTCTTTTGTGAAGGATCCCATAATATTTTGCATATGGTAGTATCGTAACTTTAGTCTTTCAATAGAAAATGGAACGTCAGTCATTTTCAGGAATTGATAGCTCATTGTCACAGCTAATTTGATAATAAATTTGATAGTTTTACCAACAACGAAAATCATGAAATATTGGGATATGAATCATAGTTCATTTCAAAACATAATGCTGGTCCGAAAAACCCCAGTTATTGGGAATATTGGACATAAACACTGGACATCAGCCAATAATTCCCATAAGTAAATGCACCTTTTTTTCTTATTGTTTTAACCTAATTTGAATCAACAATGTACAAACTAGAAAAACCCATGAACATAATGCATACTGATTCAAATATAAACGTTATTATATGTATTTATAAAAAAACTACTAGTAAGTGAAAATATTGCTGTAAAAGATATACATTTGTATCGACTCAATGTAGGTTTTGTAAAACATTTATCCAGTAGTCTTAAGGTTAAATAACCCATTGGTTTGAAGTTACTTGTAACATGTAGTACTAACTGATAACGACTATACAAGAGACGTAGTGATACTTGAATAACAGCAACACAAGTCAGTGCTCAGGCATGAGGGCTGTTAACTAAACACATTTGTGGTCAACCTAAATATTTTCTTTACACAGTGGCGGATCCAGAAAATCCATAGGGGGGGGGGGGGCAGCGACATGAGGTGGAATGTCAAGGAAAGTTTGGGGGAGGTCTGGAGGGGGATCATAAAAAATAAATAAATTAATATACAATAAAATTAGAACTATCACAAAATCTAGGGGGGCCCAGGCTCCTGGCCCCCACCCCCATCCCAGATCCGCCTCTGCAGTACTTGTCAGTTGATAACACTCTCTAAAATTAGTAGTCACATGACCCACTCTATAGTGTTGTATTTTTCACAGATTATATTCTGACATAAAAATAGAATCAAACTGCATGGAATAATTAATGGAGGTGTGTAACCTTAATCCATATAGGTCTCATTAAAAGCACATTTTACAGTAAAAATGCAATACCGTACCTCTGTCGTTCATCGTGTACACTAAAACCTTCGCAGCCTGTCCCCAACCTAGTCTTGTCTTGGCAGTCACATAAAATTCATAGTATGTCTCTCTATCGAGCCCCAGCACTGTGTGATTCAACTGGTCGGCCTGTAGATCAGCCGCGGCACTCGACTCATTGGAGCCTTGCTTCTTGTACGTCACTCGGTACGCAGAGATCAGGCCATTGGGCTCTTTAGGGGGACTCCACACCACTAAGGCAGAGGAGTAGGTCACAACCGGAAAGTATATGATTATTGGTGGACCCGGATCTGAAAAATGTAAATAATATTATTCAGTACATTTAATATGGATTTATGAGTAAAGACTGGAAAATATATCTAATTATAATTTTCACTTTAAATATCTGAAACTATAAAAGTAATATATTACAAATTTTCACTTAAAATAGTCCTTTTTTTATGACTCAACACAAACACAAACAGATATATATCTACTTATAATATTTCATTTCTATTGAGCCAAGACTCAATAAAACAGTTGTAATGTGTATTTTTAATACAGTAGTTTTAAAACCAAAAATATATAAATTATGTACTTTTCACTTAAGACAGTTCCTTGTTTTTGTTTGAAACTTCAAATATCTAGTTTAAATAATTGTCTTAAAAAACTAAAAACATGAAGTATCACTTAAATGATGAAATTTACCTATATCTTTACAGCAAATTCTATACATGTATTCACAATATTTAGAGCTACCTCTGGCAGCCGCCAAATTCACCAATTGCGAATTTTGAAAATAATTGGCGAATTTTATTTTGAGTTGGTGAAATAATTTTACTATATTTTATTAAAACATAACTGGTTTTCTGTCATGTCTGAAGTTTAATAATTTGGCGAAACATTGATTAATTTATTATCGGCTACTGGATGTAAAACATTTGATACTTTTTAACACCCAGATCTCAGAGAGAATGTATGGTTTTCAAAGGTCTTCAGTAGAGATTTTATATCACTGAGACAACTTACAGTCTTCAAAGGTTTTCAGTAGAGATTTTAACACAGGTCTATATCAGAGACAACTTACAGTCTTCAAAGGTCTTCAGTAGAGATTTTAACACAGGTCTATATCACTGAGACAACTTACAGTCTTCAAAGGTCTTCAGTAGAGATTTTAACACAGGTCTATATCACTGAGACAACTTACAGTCTTCAAAGGTTTTCAGTAGAGATTTTAACACAGGTCTATATCACTGAGACAACTTACAGTCTTCAAAGGTTTTCAGTAGAGATTTTAACATAGGTCTATATCACTTAGACAACTTATAGTCTTCAAAGGTCTTCAGTAGAGATTTTAACACAGGTCTATAATACTGAGACAACTTACAGTCTTCAAAGGTCTTCACTGCCACTGGAGTGCTGAGCACACCGTCGCCCATCCGTGTGTAGGCCAAGACCTGAATCTCGTACTTGACAAACTTGCGGAGTTTTCCCACCGTGGAGCTCATTGTGCCGTTGCCAAACACCTCCTGTTGCCTGGCCGGGATGTTCTCCTCATACGACGAATACTGAACCTGGATAAACATATCAAACGACTGGCATATATACTACATGCATAGGTGTTAAACCTGAATCAATCTACAATAAAATAACCAACTTAATGTTAAAGTTTGCTTTGTTTTAAGTGAGTTAATTACCACTCCACAGGACAACAACAAAATCATTACAGTATGGCCATACACCAAAGTCACGGTCGCCCATGACCAGGTGTACGTGACGTGATACTCCTTCAAAACCCCGTAACTGGCTAAAAAAAAAACCCAGGTGGGGAGGCAGCTCGAGAGTGCAGACAGACACGTCTTTCCTCATAGCTCGAGTAACTCGGAGTGGCCAATTGTACAAATTTTCTCTAGTTATCAAAGGGAGATAATCCATGCAAAATAAATTCTTTAATGGGGGATAAAAAATAGTTTTTGTTAAATTATTTGTCTACTGAAATAAATCACGCACAAACACAAAATGTTCAAATTCAATTATATTTTAAAACAATTTCTCAACATTATCTATGGTAATAAATGAAAAAGTGTGTGTATGAAGTAAACAAACATACCTTGTATCCCAGAATCATTCCATTCTGTTCGAGTGGTGGCACTGGCTGCCATGTCACATTAATACTGGTGGAGGAGTTTGCAACAACATGCACGTTTGTTGGGCTAGCACTGGGCACTGTAAATAATTTATACTTTGTTATATTTGATGTCAGCTGAGAACAGCTAGCTACAACTGTAATCTTTATACAAGAATGCTTCATACTTAAAATGAGAAAAGGTGAAGGGTGATAAATACAAAAAAGAAAGAAATGTTTTATTTAATGATGCACTCAACACATTTTGTTTACTGTTATATGGCATCAGATATATGGTTAAGGACACACTTCATGCACTACTCTTTTTTATTAGCAAATATCATTGACTTGAGTGTTTTGGTTATTTTAGATGATAAAATTAATTTGTCCTTACAAATTGTAGGCCTATTTTCCTTTTCTACTGATCAAAACCACAAACTATATTTTTACTACATACTTTTTTGTATATATTTGCACATAAGTATCTGCCAGAAAACACTATGTAATAAAAATAAAATGAAATATAATAATTATCATCCTGAGGCTTACCCGATTCGCGTGTGCGTTCACCAGTAATTGGACTGAATTGACTGGTACCGACATCATTGTGCGAGTTCATCTTGACCTCGTACGCAACCCACTCCTGTAGGCCGACGAGGAAGTAGCTCTCGATGTCCATGCCATTCTCCAGCTGTATGACGGTGAACGAGGAATCTGGGAGGTTTTCCTGCGGGATCTTCATGCGGTAGTAGATGTTGTAGCCTCGCGGAATTCCGTTCCAGTCAACCAGGGACAGAGGCTGAAATAAAAATATAATAATTATAACAGTTGGTGTGGTACCTTTTAAGACTAGTTTTCATTCTTTGTTCATTTGTTAATTAATTCATTCATTCATCTAGGATGGTATGTAACAAAGGCCATACATGTGCTATCCTGTCGTGTGGGAATGTGCATATAAAAGATGCCTTGCTGCTATTTAAAAAGAGTAGCCAATGGAGCAATGGCAGCAGGTTTCCTCTCTCATTATCTGTGTGGGATCATACAGTGTGCACATAGTTTTTTAGGTTCATACTTGCATGAAATTAATTAATCAAACACATATCCATGAAATAATTTTTTTCTTTGACATTTTATTTCCCTACACATTTTTATATTGGTCATATCCATGAAATAAATTTTTTCTTTGAAATTTTATTTCCCTACACATTTTTATATTGGTCAAAAATTCAATTTTAGAAATGCGTAGCCCAGTGGTAAAGTGCTCTCTTGACGCACAGTCGGTTTGGGATTGAATCTCCATCAGTGGGCCCATTGCACTATTTCTCGCTCCGGCCAGTGCATCACCAATGGCACATGAAAGGCCATGGTATGTACTACCCTGCTTGTGAGATGGTGCATATAAATGATACCTTGCTGCTAATCGAAAAGAGTATCCTATGAAGTGGCGACAGTGGGTTTCCTCTCTCAATATCTGTGTGGTCCTTAACCATACATGTATGCCCAATGCCATATAACCATAAATTAAATGTGTTGAGTGCATCATTAAATAAAACATTTCCTTCCTTCCTTTTACTGTAATAATCAAATAGCATTCCTGTAATTATTTTTATAAATTAAGCAGATATCAGGTTTGTCAGATTCAAGTTTCTTAAAAACAATATGCTAGAGCAGCATAAACATGAGATATACAAATTAAAACATAACAAACTTACTGTCCAGCTTATTCTCAAAGCCGTGGAATTCAGTGCCCTCACAGTGACGTTACCCGGCGGTTTCGACGGTGCATCCTGCTTTGTCTCAAACTCACGCGTCGGAGCGCTGGAATTACTTCGCCCCACAATGTTCTCGGCGATAATACGCAGTCGATACTTGGTGTATGGTTTCAGATTGAGGACGTTGATGGCCCGAGCGTTTGGACTGGAGATGTTGTAGATATGTTTCCACCTGGTGCTGGAACCCTCGAGGGCTTCGACAATCCACAGTGTGATCGACGTCTTACCGTTGGAGCCCGGGAGAAACTGTAGAAGAACAGATCGGGCCTCTATGTTGCTGTATGCCAAGTTGAATGGTTCTGTGGGAAGTTCTATAAGAAAAAGAAAAGTATTTCAGTAATACACACCTCAAGGTTATTAGATCAGCTTAATAAAATAAATGGGGTATCTAAAATGGAAGCAAATATTACAAATATATACTAAGGTCGACGATAGTCACTTTTCGCACCCTTATTTTGGCTTCGTGCACAGTAAATAAAGCATATCTAACGGTAAATTTTTTATATATTTGAAACTTAAAATTAACATTTTGTCCAGAATTATGAAAAATAACAAAATAACAACCTGTAAACAACATTGTCCGCTTGTTATACAAATCTGACAGATGTCAAGATTAGTCGACCAATTTTTATTTTAATGTGGCGAAGCATTGTAATAATATAGCTAATGACGTCAGTATTCCAATGATGTCACTTTGAATCACCTTACAATAACCATACACTGGGTACATGACATTTCCGTTATACGATTCCAGTGCAAACTTGCTATTAAAATTTGTTTTTTTGAACATTACTAATGCATCTGAATGTGTTTGAAGAAAATCTTGTGATTAAACAATTGTATCTTTTATAAAATATGGATTTCAAGTGAAATTACGGTAAGATATACTATATTTATTGTATACGAACCCAAAACAAGGGTGCAAAAAGTGACTGTTGTCGACCTTAGTCTCATAACTAATTATTATTTTAAAATTTAACTGAAGTGTTTTCATAAACCTCAAAATTCATAACATAGCAATTTGAAAAGCCCCACTCTTCTACATTTTCAACAAATATAAAACATGTATAAACCACTTTTAAACATAAAAGCTACATTGATGGAAGGTAAAACTGAATAAAAAGGCACAAAAAAAAAGAGAGAAAAAAAGAAAAGAGTTCACATCCTTGCAAGTAACCAGTGAACAGTTTTTGTGGCCACTGACAGACGGGCAGGGTTTTAAGTTATCATTCACTCACAACCAAATTGAAATTGAAATTATCAATTCACCAAACAGTGAATTAAAAATGCATGCCCTTAGTAGATCTACATGTATATTCATTTTCGCTGTTTGGCTAATTGAAACTAGAATTCAGCTACACATTTTTTGGACAAATTCAATAAAATAGTAATAATTTCTGGGGTACAATATAAAAACTGTGTTGTGTAAAACACGTGGAAAACTTTGGCCTCAAACTAATGACAGCTTACTCAAGCAGGTCAGTCTTCTTTGATGAAAAACTCAACCATAGGCCCATATTTTTAAAGCAATCTTAGTGTCTGAAATCGTAAAACAATCGTAAGCTACAACGTCACTATGGCATGTGCTGTAGTGACGTCACAACCTACGATGGTTTTACAATGTTGTAGCACTAAGATAGCTTCGAAAATCCCTAGCTGGACTCCAGTCATCGGCGTTACATTAGGTTAAGTTGGAAAGAAAAAACTAAAGCTACACACTGATCACCCACCTGGAGGCACACCAGACTCGATGTCGGCACTCTTAGGAAGACCAGGTCCTTTCCTGGTACGAGCATACACGTATATCGTGTACTTGGTTACTGGAGACAGCTTGCGAATGGTGTAGCTCGTCAAATTGCTGGGAAGCTCAACCTGTTGTCGAGTGTGGGACTCATTCTTTCTCTCCCAAATCACAGTGTATCCTGATTTTAAAAAACAAACAAAAAAACATTAAAAACCATACAAAATACTGTTTCTGTGTACTGTGAAATGTCTAAACTGAACCCCGTACAAACCGGAATCCTGTAGCGTATCAATCAACATAAACGCCACGGATATAAATACTAACACCCCTCACACTTCAAGTGAACCAGAGAAAATTGGGGGTTAAGCTGCTCGGTTCTGAGATAACGGGTAGCGTCTGTGACTACCCTATTTCCGCACAAAATTCTAGTACTTTTTTTTACAGGTACTCTATACATGTTTCAAGCACAAGGCTACTTGGTACTAGATGAAATAAAATTGCATATTTTTTACCCAGATGAAACTATTATTTTTTACAACCAACACACTCACATTTATAACCAATTACAGGACTTGTGGTGTTCGCTTCTCTATCAAAAGTTGGGTGCACCTCGAACTTTGACCCAGCCGGAAGAAATTTGGTTTAGTACTACCTATAAATAGTTGGATTACTGGGATGCTCAACTTGTTCACTCCCAAATCAGTATATCTTGATTGTTTAAAAGACTTTTCTTTAAATTTAAACATTAATATTTCTATGTACAATGGTGTAATGAGTTAGGTATATTGTTGACATGCCCAACCGGCAGTCTACTGTACGTTTTATTCTAAATCTCCTGAACTACATGACACTGTACTGTTATTCTGATTTTAAATAAGAGGCCCACAGGCCTAAATGGTTACCTGAGAAAATTGTTGACCCTACCTACCATACTCAGGGATTGCAGGACACCCATTTCCCTCTGGGCTCAGATGATAGGTCTAATTCGTAATTTTCATTCCAATGTTTCACTACTCTACCAAACAAGGACATAAAAAAATCTACATATCCGTCAATATTTTTCTTGTCGAAAATGTTTACAATTGCTCAAAATGAAACAATCTGTAATTTATATTTACTTGTTCATCAAATTATCACTGCATTGCATTTTGCTTGTCCCAATAGATTTTCATTTGTTAGGACAAACAGACAAACACTGTGACATTTGATAATGCATACTAATGTAACCTTGATGATAAAATGTAAATAAAACAAACCTTGAAGTTCTCCATTAATTTCTTGTGGGGCAGTCCACAAAACTCTCAGTGTTCTGTCTCGGACATTGTCAAACTTCAAGTCCCCTACTTGTCCAGGAACTACAAACGACAACACACAGAGGTTAAAATATATATCAACAATTTAACTACAATATCTCGCATAAATTGTATAAATTGACTGTCCTCAAGTTGGCTTAACCTTAAAGTTATATAACTTTATTTTTCCTGTGAACTCGGCTACTTTTGTAAGCTACACATTTTTAACTGCAAAAAACACTTGTTATTCTCTTATTGGTTGGATGTTTGGTCAACAAATTGTTATTGTCAGTTGTGATTTGTGAATTATTATTAGCATAACCAGTGGCGTAACGGAAACATTTGTTTCTTGGGGGCGTTTTGTTAAAATATAGAATTATGCATTATATGCACCGGCTAGTTATGCAAATCAACATAAGGGCTTGAAATGCAAAATTTATTTATTTCTCATAATTAGTGTGATTTAAAGGAGGGTAATAAATAAAATACCACACTCGTTTTCGCTAAATATCATTTTTACGAAACAACTGAACTTCTCAAACATACATTTGGGAAGTTCACTCGTTTCATAAAAATGATATCTAGTGAAAACTCGTATAGTATTCTATATAAACATAACAGTGCTATTAATTTTGCGTAAATATGTAACCTAATAAATAGTTTCACCTGTCACATTATATTTCAAGCAAGCATTTTGGTGAATTTGTTACAGAATATATTACATTAGCTGTAACCCATGCTTAGTATGGAAAAGTTTGAATAAAGATGTGGTGACTTTATACTTGGCTTCCTCAAAAAGTATTAACTATCGTATTTAAAGTCAGCCCTTATTAGCCGAGGCTATATATATACATACAGCAGCCATGTATGTATATAGCCACTTCTATGTAAAGTCATGTGATCACATCCATGGAGGCTTTCATTATGGAGGAAGACATCTTTGTGCACAATAATTAGCATGATGTGTGCATTATAATGCAGAATTGAGCCAATACAAAGATGGCAGTCGACAGTGCAGATCAAATTATGCGATGCGATCAAAAGGATCGGAAACAGTTAAAAAAGGATTTTCATATTATATTATACTATAGACACACTAAAAGCCCACAGGATATTTCCAGACTTGAATAGTCCATTGATGGGTCATATTATTATAATTAATCATAATAATTATAATTTGAATAAAATCTTTGAAGGCTCTAAAAATAATGTTATAAAAAATGTACACCAGTTGTGGAGCACTGGCTGGAATAAGAAAAAGCCCAATGGGTCCACCAATGGGTCCACCAATGGGTCCACCAATGGGGATCAATCCTGGACTGACCATGCATCAAGTAAACAACTTTACCACTGGGCTACGTCCCACCCCCTATCACTTATCATGTTATTTGGATACATTTTTAAAACTGAGTGTTTTCTCACCATCTTCTTGTGTACGTATCATCTGTGGATTACTAGCCGGGCCCTGTCCGCGACTGGTCTGACATACGACCGTTATCACATACTCCGTATACTTCATCAGGTGGTAAATACGCATCGTCTGGCGACCGTACAGATTATCCTGATCTGAAGGGAAGAACTCACTCCTTTCTGTCTGCGAAACCACAGACCTGTGGAGATTGATCGTGTACCCTTGATTTATTCCATTTATCTGCGTCGGATCGGGTGGCAGCCACGTGACTTTAATCGTCGTCGAGTTTGTCGACAAGAGAGATACATTCTGTGGCGGAGCAGTTGGCCGGCCTTCCAAGGTCCACACAAAGAAGTACGAACTGTACATTCCGGGACCTTTGATGTTGTATGCCGCTATGGCCACTTCGTACTGTTTGTGGTAGACGAGGTTGTCGAGGACGTAACTGGTGGCCAGTCGGTCAGTGATGTTGCGTTTCTGTAGGGCCAGGTCAGGGTAGTTGGCAACTCGGTACTGGATGATGAAGCCGAGAAGATCCCCATTCCATGAACTCTCTTCTGGGGCTTGCCACTTTACCAGGATTGACCGGTCTGGTCCAGGACTGCAATAAAAGTTTCTTGGTGGTCTGCCGGGAGCTGGAAACAAACATTATACAATTATATTACAAGCATGAAAATAAACATGATCGGAGGCAGATCTAAAGGCCCAGCAATAAATTTTGCAACAGTTATAATTTTGTTATATATTATTTTCATTTTTTCCAAACCTCTCCCAAAGTTCCCTTTGTATTTTACCTCATGTCATTGCCCACCACCCACCCTTAAATGGATTTTCTGGATCTGCCACTGATGATAGAGTGTTGTAACCCATGTATAAGTTACCACAAAATACAGAATAGGTAACTAATAGATTACCTTTCATTTTATCAAGTTTATCAAGTTTCCAGTTCCATCTTTCTTTCTTTTTGAAAGTAAAGGACTTCACATACACACAAATAATTTGTCATCCAATTAAATCACTGTTTTAATTTCACTAATATTTCTTTATTATATATTTAAATAAAACACAACTGATCAAGCATTATTTTAGTTTAACTGAATGAATGAATGAATGTTTAACAACACTCCAGCATGAAAAATACATCGGCTATTGGGTTTCTTTAGTCTGAACTGAATATACAGTGAACCTCCCAAGACCAGAACCTTTTCAAACCAGAATTCCATAAAAACATTTTACAGAGTCCCTTTTTAAAAACCAAGACAGAACTTAACCTTTTTAAACTGGATTACTCTTAAAACTGGACATTTGTCTTGGTCACAAGGGTGTCCAGTTTAAAGGGGTTTCAATGTATTTGTGAATGAATATTGTTCTGGACATTACCCACCATTCTTGTAATTCAATACTGGGTGGGGTGGTTTTTTTCTCCAGTTTTGTCTGTAATAAATACTCCTTGTTTGTAATAAATACTCCTTCCTTCGTAACCAAATGTTAAGTAACAGGAAACACCGATATTCTGGACAGAATAAATTTATAACAACCACACCAACAGTGAGGTGTGTTTTCCCACACCGATATAGGCAATATTGGCCCTT
>JAECMU010140184.1:4770-17379 GCA_016106625.1 Dracogyra subfuscus
TTTTCTTCTTTTTTTTCTTCAATAAAGTAGTTGAAAATACAGCTGTAATTAGTAAACTTGACAGAAGAATTATAACACATGAGAATGATTTGTACATCTACTTACTGGCATCTTTACCAAACTGTAAGGCCATGCTCTTGAATCGGATCTGCTGCTGAAACTGGTCACTTCGTCTCCTTGCCAAATTCCTCTGTTTTTGAAACAGTGTGTTTTCCTGAAAGAAATTGTTCAAATATTAAACCTGTTCTATGGATTAGGAACCTGGAATAAAGTCAGTGGGATGGAAAATGTAGTTAAGAAAAAACTACTTTATATTATGTTCAATAAATTAATGAAAACAGCAACTACATTTTATTTATTAGCCAGCTGTATTATCAAATTATATTTCTAAATCAGATATCAAGGAAAGCCTTTGACTAAATATGCCCACAGGAATTGTCTAAGTAAGCTAGCAAAATCAAAAAGGTCATAAAATAAAATAGCCAAAACTTAGAATTGATCATATACTGTAGATCCTGAAATTAATGCGTCCCTAAATTAATGCGAGTCACGGTGGTCAGACATTAATGCGACATGAATAAGTGGCCTCCCTTTGAAATAACGTTTTTCATCACAATGCTTTGAAAAATAAATAAATAAAAAATTAGAGTGCAAAATTAGTGTCTGCAAAATGAATTACTAGTAATCGTTAATTCGAAATGACACGTGTATTTAGCTATCACTTCCTTTTCTGACATTTTCGGCTATACCATTTCAAGAAGAAAAACAAAGAAACGGTCGATCTCAGAATTAGCGTGTTGAAACCTATTCATGTGCGATGAATCGTGTCGGCTTTTGACAAGGTGGCCAAAGACAAAGCAATCATTACACGTGACTGGCAGCTTGCTGGTCTCTTAGACAAGTAGACACTCTTGAACCGCTCCAGTTGTGTTTATACTTTGTTTAGGATGAGATCGATGGGCTCCGTTACCCATAATCAGTGTAATTAAACTGTCGCGCCTACGATGATTTGTGCTCTATTTGTGTTGTGTTATATAAACGTATTGGTATTTTAAATGTTGTCTGTTTTGTTTTATTAAATGTATCGGTATTTAAAAAAATTATTGTTTTGTTTTAATACAGACAAAACGTAGAAATAAATGTGTCATATTATTAATGCGAATAGCATGGCCTCGCATTTTTCGCATTAATATTATGATCGCATTAATTTCAGGATCTACAGTATTCTTTTTATAAAACTGATATCAGATATTGATAGAAATAAAGTACGTCACACTTATACATAATTATAATTAAAATGTTTATTGCAAAAAGCTATGCTTATTGTTGAAATGACAAAATCAGATATAATTTTTTATTCTTTGTTAACTACAATTTGCTAAAGTTTTTCCATTTCTTTGAATTTGTTCAGTCATATTAAAAGATTAAAGATATAACATACATATCTACATTTCCTCATATCTTTGCAGAAGTCCAGTATTATTTTTAGACATTTTTGGAGGTTGAAATCTGTTTCTAATTCACAAAAGTACTGTGCCATCTGTTGGGAAAGGTTCCGTAACTCTGATATTGAAGACTGCATTTCTTTAAATTCAGACTTGACATCCTAAAAAAAGGGAAAATATATGTAATATAATAAAAAATGACAAATAAAAAATGGCTAACCTTAATGAAAAAGTAAATTAGATCATAACTAATGCATCTAAATGAAAATAACTATTTCAACATTTGATGAGAATAAAACTTTAATATTACAAAATCTGGCTAGTCCATCTGAAACTAATATTTTATAATGAATGGTAAATTTAATTTTACATAATATCTCAATTATTATCTTAAATCAACTGACATCCGAGTATATAAAAGAAGTAAATCATAATACATTAAATAGCAAAAGTATCATCTTAACCAGGCATTTTAAAATTAAATTATGAGTTACTTTCAGGACACTCATTTGTTTTTTTCATAATCCATCATGACCAGGTAAACGAAGGAAATGTTTTATTTAACTATGCACTCAGCACATTTTATTTACGGTTATATAGCATCAGATATATGGTTAAGGACCACACATATTTAGAGAGGAAACCCACTGTTGCCACTTCATGGGCTACTCTTTTTTATTAACAGCAAGGGATCTTTTATATGCATTATCCCACAGCCCTTGTTTCACAAGCTGTGGAACACTGGATAGAACGAGAAATAGAACCAGGTAAAATTAATCCATGAATAAAAAATAGGATACCATTATACAAAACCAGAGATGCGCAAGTGGCAATCAAACAATTGCTTTAAATAAAAGGCTCAAGTATACAAAGGAATAATTTAACGACGTAAAATTGTGTAAAAGAAAACTGAAGTCTTACCTCCATGAAGAAGTGAAAGATGTCCTGAATGGCAGGATGAGCGCGGGACAGTTGCTGGACGAACTGTTTCATCTGCAGGTTCATCTTCGTCACATCTAGTTTGATGTCTTCGGGGGAACAGCTGAACATGTTCAAAATAAATCATTAGTATTTTTTTTGACTCTCTACTTAGCGTCAGTGATGATATATAAAGTAAGTTAAGAGTCAAATTTTAAGTTAAAATGTTATAAAGCTGAAAGAGGCTGTTTATAGATAATTTTTATGGTAGTTTTTAAAAATAAACATTAAAAATGATATACGTCAATTTATTAATAAAATGTACAGAAAACATTTCTGCTGGTGTTCATAAGCTGTTAATACGGATTCACTGTACTTTTGTTACTGGGAAAACAACATAAATGTGACACAATTATTATTACAAAAAGGGACATAAACAAATTCTCATAGATAGCTCAAGACAAATGACACATGTGACGGCCATCAATAAACTAGCATGGTATGTAATGCAGTGCTAATCCTTTACCTAGCAGCTTTTTCAAGTTTAGGTATTTCTGTGAAGAACTTGAGCATGGTCTCGTCATTGTCAATGACAACCTGCACAATGTAGTGAAGCAGTGTCTGGTTCATCATGGTTGACTTCACCTCACTCAGTCTGCCCAGACTCGACAGCTTGTAGCCTGCAGCATTGCCATTGTAATGACTCTAAAGGAAGAAGAAATAAAGATATCTTAATACCACAGGGCTCAAACTTAGTGACAGCACCAACGACAGTTGCAATAATTGCAATATTAATTACCTAAAATCAGAGTCTGGAGAAACCTTGAATCTTTTTCTATTTCAGGAATACTTAGTCTAACATATAATGGCATACACACCTATGTTAGTAGACTGGTCTGCGCATTCCTATAACCAGTGGGATGACTTAAAATCTTCCAATTACACTGTGTGTGGTTAGTCTAAGTAGAATAGAAATTTCTGCTGCTGGATCAACATTTATTGTCATCGGGATCAATTTTGGTTTTTATATTTGTTGCAAATGTTATCGTTTTAAAATTGCTGCAGGGCATTTTTTTCAATAAAGTAGTTCAGAATAAACATAATGTTTAATACAATACAGCTCTTAATTAGTAAACTTGACAGAAGAATTGCAACACATTTTGAAAATGATTTGTACATCTACTTAGAATAGACATTTCTGCTGCTGGATAACAATTTATTGTCATCGGGATCAATTTTGGTTTTTATATTTGTTGCAAATGTTATCATTTTAAAATTGCTGTAGAGAGGCTTAAACTTGCTGTAAGTGAGTATTTTGCTTGCGGCAAGAATGTTTAAAAAACTCCATAAATGTAACCAATTCTTAAGTTGGAGCCACGGTACCACTGATAAAAAAAACATCACTAGAAGTACCGGTAGAATGTCTGCTGTAGAAAACATGTTGAGTAAATCAAGAGAACTCGCATGCATGGTTTAAAGAAGAAAAGGTATAAACATGCCAGTCTTGACATAAAAATAACTTTTATTTATATTTTAAGACATATTATTGTGAACTTAAATTTCCGTAGTTTGATAAACAAAAAATCACATTTTGTTGAGTACTGAAATTAGTGAATAAAAAAAAATAGTATCATAAATTCAAATCACATGTATACATACATTATGTTTGCTTTATTATTAAATTCATTGACTGCACTAGCCCATGAATTACACTAAAATTAGATCACTACAAACAAAAGGTAATTTCACACTAATCGATGCAACCGTCTTTAAACAGTTCTATAACCAAGCTACTCACATGGTTCAAGAAGTTTCCAATCTTCAAAATGAGCTGGAGTATCTCTCGGAGGTCGGAGCTGTCCAGTACGAACTTACACACAGACACAGTAGCCTTGAGGGAGGTCTTCAGCCGCTGGATGTTGGACGTGAACTCGGCTCTCGTCAAGTGACCGCTGATCAGGGCCCGGTAGTCGGGAACATCAGACAGGTGCAGAAGAAACTGTTCACCAAGACCTAGCTCCAACAGATTGCCGTTATATGACTTGAGCATCAAAATCTGTCAAAAGATAGAATTCATTAATATATTTAATAAATTATTTTTTATTTTAATAGAATATATATATAGAAATTATTATATAAGTGTGCGTGTAGTATTGATTTTATGAAACAAGTGTCAGAATTTTTGTATTGACCAAGAGAGAGGGAGGGTAATACATGAATACTCACACAAGTTTTGTAAAATCAGTATGATTCACATGCCAGTGTAATAATTTCTTTATTATCCACATTATATCCATATTATTTTTATGATTAACAAGGACCATGTCAAAACATTTCAAATGTAACTAGAAGTGACATCGTTTTGGTAAGTGATTACACAAATCTAAGACTGGGGAAGCCGCATTATGTTATGATGTCACTTCCTAAAATGAAGTCATTCGTTGTGCATGTGAAATGAGTATAACGCACACATCTATCATACTGGTTATATTTTCCAGTATATCATGAACTATGTGGATAATAAAAGTAATTAATATACCCAAATAAAAGATTTTTCATGTTCAACTGTACCATACATATACAGAATTTTACAAACGATGTTTCTGTTTCCTATTTATTGCACAAGTTTATATTGCACAAGAATATATGTATGTTTCTTATGTAAAATAAACATGTGCAATAAATAGGAAGCGAAAACTATGTAAGTGAAGTTCTGTATTTATAACATATCTTCTTTTATGTTGTACAAAAACAGTTTTTAATTTAACGTAATAACAATACTTTCTTAAATCTATGTTTAATACTACTATCATAGATTTATGTAATGCAAGAATCATACTCTGCAGCAACCTTGTGTAATGTTTCAAATATGATGTGGTGTAATTTTTAAACTATATATGACATCAGTAACAAAAAGGGGCTAACTTTGGACAATAAAGAAAAAACAGGAATTCTCCATTTAAAAGTTCCAGTCAAGGTAAATGCATCACACGGTTTGAAAATGTCTTTATAACTATAGTAAGGTATGTAATAAAACACAATCAATGTTGTTTTACTGGTGTATAAGTCATAACAGACTGAGTCCGTATGGTGTATCTGTACTTGGATCAAGGTATTGTAATTACAGTAGGTCAATGTGCATTTATTTCATTTTACAGTAAGAGTATATTATTTTCTTGCATTAACATACTCCATAGGTCTACAACAAACTGACAAATGTTGAGTTCTTAACTACTGATATTTGAACACAAACAGGGGAAATATATTAAATATTGTTTCTACAAAATATCATCACAAACTGAGCCATTATATGAGGGAAGTAATTACCTCGTCGTGATCAGGCAGGATTCTGTTGAGGTATTTCAACATGGGCAGTGAAAGACTTGATGGATCCCCTTCCACCAGGTTTCTGACAAGTTCCTCAGGCTCTATTTCCAGGCGATTTAAAAACAGGTTAACATTTAAACGCACATCCTGACTTAGTAGTGGAACCTAAAAACAATAAATATTATTTTAATTCTGTTTTAACTGTTAACATTCAAATGACAAAATCATTAGCATACATATATCTAAAGCTGGGATTGCATAAAACAACCCATGCAATTGGCAATAGGCAATGCTGTGGAGATTGCTGCAGATTTTTAAATTTTCTATGGCACTTTTATTTTTGCTGTGGTCTATGTTCAATTTATTTTCACGGTATGTTTTTGCTGAAGACATTTTCTTAATAGCAGAGTTTGTAAGACCCTTTATTTGGGATCCCAAGCCAGCTAGGTGGAAACAGAGCCATAATGTAATTGTTATAATTGAAAAATAAATAAATAAAATTGTTTCCTTCCTTCAGGGTTTTATTTCTAAAATTTGTCTTGAAATGGCAATGAATTTTTGTTATTTTATAAAACAGAAGAATTCTCATTTATTAAACAAAGTTAAAGTTGTACTTGTTTATTTAAATTAACATATCCATTTTGCATTATGAAATGAAATGTTATGGATGAGGGAAGTGGTGTTTGTCAAGTGTCTCTATATAATAATAAACAAAAGGAATATCTACATTCAGATTGGGAATGTTTTAGTCCAAATTGGGAATAAAAAAATGACACGACTTTTGTGAAGGGTGGGGAATGATGCCGATTATCGGAGTCTAGAAATATGGGTAATAAAACCCTATCCTTATGTCTAAATAAAGGTCAGTCATACTTTCACTCATGTGCTCACCAAAATGATTTTTGCATGGGCGAAAAACTGCTCGTCTTATGACATGCTGATATTGCTAATTTAAGTTACTCAAAATACCGTGAATTTCACAGAGAGCAATTGCTTTTCCACCTTAATTTCAGGAGAGGTTTACTGCTCACCAATGATTTTCAAACCATAAACATTGAAAGGCTCAAGCACACTGTTCAGTGTACACCCTCAGATTTATTCAGGCATTCTGTGGGTCCAGACATGGGCCCCTTCCCTAAAACAAAGTGACACTGAAAATTCCCTGTCTGGGATATCTGTCCAGGATAGGGATTCCATGGTTACAGTCAGAGAAGAGATGTTGATGTAATGTCCTTACACCTTACTATATATTGGGAGCCTGTGCTGCAATTTGAACCCCTGCACCGTGTTATTAAAATCACCTCATCATAGTCTTCAAATACTCTGGTCTCATTGAATAGTGTCTCCAGCTCTCTGTAGTCCGGCTGAACACGAGGGATGTTCTCCTGGTGCGACCAAATGTTGTTACCATTCGCTTCTGGAAAATAAACATAACATAAGCTTTTAATGTTGTACTAGATCTGGGTTTGTCTTTAAAAAAGGAAACATTTATATATTTAGTAATTCATTCCTGAATTAGTAGGAAATATTATCTGTTAATATCATGCTGCTCTAACTGCACACATTTGAGTTATTATTTTATTGACATGCAAATGTGGGTTTGCTTCATGATACTAAAATGACATGTGTCCTATTTTTAAGAAAACCTTACAACAAAATGTAAGGTCTTTAACTAGGTATTTAAATGGAATAACTAGTCATGACATTTTGTACTTCACATCTAATTAATTGGGATCTCTAAAAAAAAAACATTTGACTGAAAACACTTGAAAAACACATGAGAAATGAATTAAAATTTGCTTGCATATTTTTGTGGTTACCGGTAAATATTCTGTTTCTTACCAACAATGTTGTCTTCTAATTTTATCCACTTGACACTCTTCATTGGTTTTGTCGGCATGGGAATCAGTGTCCTTGGTGACGGCACCTCATCCCCAGAGACCGATTTTCCTTCAAATGCCTCCTTCATCTTGAGAATACTGTTGAAATGATTCCAGCTTCGTTTGTAAGGGGTTAGTGTATTCAGATTGTTCAGTATCTTTGGAGCATTCGGGTTCACGTTCTCATAAACACTGTGATGAGTCACAGATTTCCGGCATGATGAATTCTGTATGCATGATTTGGATGCACCTTTTATCATGCCATCCCTGGAGGTGTTGATTTCATTTGTTACTATAGAGTCAATTTCATCTGGTGTAGATTTCTCTAAACTGGAGCAGTTGTCAATACTGTGAACTAGGTAATGAATTTGGCTCTCAATAGTGTGCCAGAATTTAGTCCTGCAAAGATAAATAATAAAAGACATTGTGAATGGAATAAATGGATGTTTAGTAACAACCCATCACAAATGAATATCAGCTATTGGGTGTTAAACTATAACCAGTAAATTATGTAAATAAAAGGGAAATCAAATTAATGTTTATGTATAGAAGTGACTGTGGTAGCTAAAATTTGCCATTTGTATGCCCTGTCCTAGTAAACATGACAATAGTCCATGTAATTCAAATCTTTTTCTTATGTTCATATAATTCTAACCAATTGTGTAATTGAAAGTTGATCAATTGGCATTTTAAACTGATCATAACCAATGGCTGTGTTGCAATTCCAACCGTACTCAACACAACTATTTCTTTAGATCAGTTTCATTCATTTACGTTGAATAATGTGAATTTGTTTTGATTGCTAAATACAAAACAGAAATTGTTAGGTATGAAAAATTAAACTGTTTTTAAATGTTTAAAAACAATGTCTGTAATGTGACTAACTTGTGTAACCTGTTGCCAAACAGTTTTGTGACTACGGATTGCACTGTACACCTTACCCTTTATTTGATACTTCAAGAGCCAACAAATCCTGTAAAATATTCACAAAGGCAGCCATCTTTGGAGTTCCAAACACCTGCAACAAAGAACAGGGCTTTAAGCTACAGTCAATGAATGTTAAAACTACTTAAGTTAGGAGAGAATCTCAGTGCCATGGTATAGCTTAATCTTGATTGGCAACAAAATATAATTTATATATTCTTTCCAATAGAAGGAATAGCATATACCACAACATTTTATATACTAGCCGTGGACCATTAGTTAAACAAATTATTAAACAGCTCCTCCATGGAGATCAATCTTAAGACCATTCACATACCTGGGCCTCAATATTCAAAGCTATCTATTGGTAAAACATAATTTCTCTCTCTCTCTCTCTTTTTGTATAAATACAAAAAAAGTTAAGATTTTATTACCAAATGAAACCAATTTGATTACCAAATAAATATAATCAGTTGTTCTTAAAAAAAAATTCAACATGTTACTTCAAATGCTATTTCTACTAATTTAATATCTGGCTTTTGAACATTCTTCTTAACCACTGTTTAACCCAAGTGACATTATAACAACTGAGTGGGCAGCATAGCCCAGTGGTACAGTACCCACCTGATGCGCGGTCCGTCTAGGATCGATCCCCGTCAGCTAACCACTGGGTTTTTTTCTCGACATAACCATATGTCCGACGTCGATATAACCGTAACTGTAATGTGTTGAGTGCATCGTTAAACAAAACATTATAACAACTGGCCCCTGGGCCACGTTCCATGAAGCAATCTTAGATCTAAGATCAACTTAAGTGCATAGGGTAGCTATGCGCTTACAGTAATCTTCAGTGTTCTATGCTCGGTTTTATAACTTACTCTTCTTTGGCTAGTGGACAAAACGATTTTACTCGCCAAGCTTAAAATGTTACTAGCCACACTACTCGTTTTGTATCATTTATGCATGTGTTGTACCCATCAATACATTATACATGACTTATGCTGCTGGATTAAATAGAATAGTTTGAAACAATGATGAATCATGAATTTGAAATGAGGACCATTTCAGAATTGATCGCATGAGGAAGGTGGGAGGGACTGTAATTATAATTTTATGCCTCACATGACTGCCATTTTATGTCTTATATGACGACTATTCGCCCTCCCCCACGTATTCTACCGTTTAAATAAAATATTATTTTGTGGGTGGTGGATATACAAAAAAAATTCTACAATAAGTACAGCGCAATGTGTCAGAATTATCGTCATGCTGAAGCCACGGAAACTAAAAGCCAAGTTTCATAAAATGTTCTACATTTTTCGGGGGGGGGCTGGCTCGGTTTCGGGTTTAGCTGCAGATTTCTCAGACTGGCCTTCATTTGACTTTTCAGTAGTTGTTTCACCCGACTCGTATCATCTTAATTAGTGTTTGAAAATATTTATTTTTTCGTTTTCCTAAAGCATTATTGTAATATTTTAACATTTTGCCGCTTTGAAAGTTCTTGTCATGCTTCTACATGCTGGGAGGAAACATCATCTAACAGAAAATATGGCCATGTATGGCTGCCGGTATTTTAAAAAAATCGCATTGCTTTAAAGACGTTGCCGCCAAGTAAATTTTGACAAACAACCCCTCCCCTCTCTTATAACGTTTGTAACGCATAGGATGGTGCAACAAAAAGCGTTATGCAATTGTTGAAATGCTCATTTATAATGCATTGTTTAATACTAAGTCTCCATTTTGCACATTTGATGTGTATGGTATGAACAGTGATTGAGCAACCTTTATTTGATTTTGTACTCGTGTTCTTCAGTCGAATGCAACCACCACTAATGTACCATAGTAAATCGGTTACATACGTGATCCGGAAATCCATATAAATTAAAATAATTTGTTTTGTTTATTTGTTTAATGACGCACTCAACACATTGTAATTACGGTTATATCGGCGTCGGACATATGGTTATGTCTAGAAAAAAACCCAGTGGTTAGCTGACGGGGATCGATCCTAGACCGACCGCGCATCAGGCGGGCACTGTACCACTGGGCTATGCTGCCCGCAAATTAAAATAATACACCAATTGAAATAGCTGGATTGTTTTTGCGGTGAGTTCCGAACGGTATCAAAGATTAATACGGAATTCACAATGATCAATTGGACAACTTCGTAAATAACGCACATGGCAGATAATTTATACTTAGGCGTTTTTGGAGTTAGTCGCCAGATGGCGACGATAATAAATTCAATCGGTCGCCATACCAACACTGATCTTAGGGCTAAAATCGCTTCATGGATTGGGGCCCTGGTAATTACTCTATCACTGAGTTACTCTCCATACTGTCACTGACAACAACTGATGTCTGACTGAACCCACCTTCTCCTGTATCTTGTCTGTGAGATCTTGTGGACTACTCAGGTCAAGATTACACTTCGCTTCCATATCCGCCTCGTCTTCATGTTTCCGTCGGTAGAATGTCTAGAGATTAAATATAAATATACATTACTACTATTATTACTCACATTCATGTTTCCATCTGTCGAAAGTTTAAAGAAAGTAAATTAATATGTTTATGTACATAGCAATGAAATATATAGATCTACAGAAAAAATTAAAGTGATATCTGGTCATATTTTCACTGTATTTTAGCTACATTGAAAATATAGAAATCATATTTACCTTTTTTGTAAAGGTTTATGATTAAATTATCTCCCTTTGTCTCATTTTGTTTTGTTTTTATGCTGTAAGGACACAACTAAGAGGACATTACAATAAATGTGCTGTCATTAACCTAATGTATGCACATTAAAGGGACAGACAATAGTTTCAACCCGTGAAAATTAACACTACGTTTAGTTAATCTACAAACCTGTAACACATTTAGATAAAGTTAGAACTGAGTGAAACATGAGTCTGTGACTTTGAAAAGGTGAAATACCCTCTAAAAATAGACTAAAACTCGACTCCATAGCTGTTACATGTGCATTTTTAAAAATATGAGAAATGCATTTTGTAATATTAAAAAATACCAGGATGGAAATGGATAATCGAAACAATAAGATATAAGTAAAGTATGATTTCAGTTACCAAAAATGGCTCATAATAGTAAAAACAAATGTGTCATAGTGTTTTAAAACTAGTGTATGTGCGTTTAAGTATAACATCTTTAATAACTGACCTCTAGCTGTACATGCAAGTCATCATCTCTCTCTTCTCGCTGTAGGAAACTCATCACATCCAACAGCTGCAGACCTAAAAACATTGGAAATCAGTATACAGATATCTACCACGTACAATATAATAAATATCCTACAAGTCGGATGAATTTATTTACTTTATTCATCCATGTTGTTTATTGATACAAATACTTACAGTTGTCAGGAACTATATGTATCATATACATTGTATTAATTGCACAAAGTCTTGTTGGTAGTTTGGCTTAAGTGACAAGTGTGATTCATATAAACCAATCTTCAAACTGTTTTAATTATAGACAGCTTCTTCTTATGCATTCAAAATGCAAAAATATTTGGTCAAATCATTGAAAAATAACAGGTATTAGTACAGGTATATGTTTACAACACCTCAGCATATTTTAAACTATGGCTACTTATTGTCCTGGTCAACAGAGAGATGAAACCTACATCTATCACACCAGCTATTCCTTCTGAAAAGCAGCAAAGAATATTTTACTTGCATTTTGCCAGACAGAACAGTACAAATATCAAAACTGTTTTGAAGTACCACATTCCATCAAAGGCAATCAAGTCTACAAGCCAAAACACTGTAGCCAAATAATCTACCAAGTGCTGAGCTACATGTACATACCATCCCATTAAAAAATATATCTTTCTTCTTTATTTTCCATAGGCCAAAATATCTTGAGAAATATTTTTTCAAAAGCTAAGCACTGTGTCGTAAATGATTGCCTTTGTTTACTGAGCATACAGGATATGGTCAGAGCCGACATCACCTCACCACAAGATAGAATTCAGGGCTTGACAGTAAGTATTGTCCGCCTGTCCGGGACAGGTAAAATTTACTGGGGACACGTGGATACCCCATTTCACCTGTCCCGACTGGACAGGTGCTTCAAAATCCGAGGATAACATATAT
>JAECMU010140200.1:0-10570 GCA_016106625.1 Dracogyra subfuscus
TGATTGGTTAAAATGTTACCACGTGATCAAAGAAACAAAAACTTTCATACTTCCATGAACGTCAAAACTGCACTTTTTCGGTAACCAAGGGAATCCCCGAGGATTCCATCATTTCTATTTTTATCCCAATTTCGTCTGCACTGTGAGTGAAGGTGACAATTCAGGCTTTAAACGACAAGGGCTTTGAACTGAGACACAAAATGTATGTGACAGGCCACACAAAAGAAGCTTCTATTAGAAGTTATAGCAGAGAATCATAATGCTCAACAAATCAAAAGAGAGACATAAGCGCAGATCTGTCACATTTGACAAAAACACCAAATCGATAACTTACACGTGCGAAAACACATACTCTTTCGTGCACAATTACGCGACCTGTCCTTTCCGAGAATAATATCACACAATCACAAACTTCTTCTGAAATTCACACACACAGTAACACTGAAACCACGTTATCCCTTTTAAGTTCACATTCACTTTTTACTAATTAAACTTTAATTAAAATTTATAAAACCTAAATCATTATAACGAATCGGAGATTTGACGGAAAAAAAACGAATGCAACTTTCTAAGGGAATTCCCATATTTGTGTATTGATACAGTTGTAAATCATTGTGGAATAGAGTTCGATAAGGTTTTTAATATAATTTTGTATAATGGCAATATTAATGCATTTGGAATTATAAGTATTGAACGTGAAATATTTTGAGTTTCATGCTAGTATGAAACGCAAAACCGCGTTACACACTTTAGTATGAATGGCTTCGCGCTAACGCGCTACGCCATTCATACAGTGTGTAAAGCGGTTTTGCGTTTAATACTAGCATGAAGCTAAACAAAATCACGTTCATTTCTTAAATGTGACGTGAATGACGAACAAATGCTCTGAAAAGTTGTTCCCAAGTTATCAATGCAGTGTCTTACCAGGGGGTGTTGTAAGTTGGAGGGTTAACAGAACAACCGGATCTTTGAGTAATGTAAAACCATTTAGCTGGATTACAAGTGCATTAGACTGTTGCTAGTAAATTAGTCCGCTGCGTTTTGCAGTAGCAATAGCAGTAGCAGTAGTAGTAGCAGCAGGAGCAGCAGCAGTAGCAGTAGTAATAGTAGTAGTAGTTATAGTGGTAGTAGTAGTAGTAGTAGTAGTAATAGTAGTAGTAGTAATGGTGGTGGTAGTGGAAGTAGTAGTGGTAGTAGTAGTAGTAGTAGTAGTAGTGGTAGTAGTAGTAGTAGTAGCAGCAGCAGCAGCAGCAGCAGCAGCAGCAGTAGTAGTAGTAGTAGTAGTAGTAGTAGTAGTAGTGGTAGTAGTAGTAGTAGTAGTAGTAATACCAATGGTAGTAGCAGAAACAGCAGCAGTTTGGTTTCTTTTAGCTATTCCATGCGTATTCGAAGAAAACAGATATGTCCCCATATGTGTTCAGAGGGGTTGGCAAAATAATTTGGGGACGAGGATGCTAGAGATAGTCTTACTTTTTAAAATGTTGACAGCTGGGACGAAACATACTTAAAATGTTGGATTAATCAAGTGACAAGGTGAAAAAGCTAGCAGATTCACGTCCGTCCCACCCTCCCGGTATATAACCTCTCCACAGACAAGCCTCCCTCGGTGCCGCCTGTTCTCTCTACTTGGCACACCACGGTAACTTGGCCCTCATGGATCCAGGCTAGACTGACGAAAATCTCGGAGCAGCTGGAGCCCCCGAGGTGCAGTGAGCACGGACATAGTCTAACACTCACTAATCCAACCCCGCTATAGGCAACTAGTACGGACAGACAGAGGATGTAAGTCATAGAAGACTGTCTGGGAGAATGAAATATCTGATCAAGCAGCTAGGCTAGGAGAAGATGACTCCAATCTAAAACATTAATGGGCAGATAACATTCACTAGTCCTGGTAGACAAGGTATCTAAGAGAAGGACAACTCAGATGATAACATTCACTAGTCATGGTAGACAAGTTATCTAAGAGAAGGACAACTCAGATGATAACATTCACTAGTCCTGGTAGACAAGTTATCTAAGAGAAGGACAACTCAGATGATAACATTCACTAGTCCTGGTAGACAAGTTATCTAAGAGAAGGACAACTCAGATGATAACATTGATTAGTCCTGGTAGACAAGTTATCTATGAAAAGGACAACTCAGATGATAAATCACTCGGGTGGAATGGACTAGATAGTCTTGGCTGATAACCATTCATGGGAAGGAGCCTTAATACCCTGAGTACAAATCTAAACCACCGACGTCGCCTATATGCCAAAGGAGAAGAGGTAGAACAATAGATGATCAGCAACCATATCATTCTAATAAATAAACCAGATGACCAACACACATTCTACTACAGAGCATGTCGAACTACCAGCAACCCTGATCTTGTCATTGCCACTCATGACATACAGAAGATGTCTGCCAGAGAAGTGTGCCAGCAGCTTGGAGGTAGTGACCATAGGCCAGTCATCCTAAACATAAAAAAGCAAATCGATCGCACTGAAGGTAAGTTACAACCTAGCTGGAACTATAAAAAGGCAAACTGGGATCTCTTCAAAACAAAATGACTGACTCTATCACCCAGAAAATAAATATTTCAAAGCTTAACAACTGCCATCCTCGATCCAGCAAACCAGACAATACCGAGGGGAAGAAGACGAAACTACCAACCATTCTGGAACTCCACTCTCAACAAGTGAGGCCAGGGATATTATGGGAAAAAACCTCAAAATAATCGAAACATCGCAAAGCACAACCGAGCCAACAAGCATTTATCGACAAAAAGATAAAACAAACTCGGACAAGCTGGCAGGAGAAAAGGATACAACAAAACTTTGGCAACTCACAAAAATGCTGAATGAAGACAACACGCAGAGAACCAAAACAACTCTGAAAACAGAGAGAGGCACTGTCATAGGGAAAGCAGCGGCACATATCTTTGCCAAAGTCTACCAGTCTAAAAGTGAAATCAAACTCCCATCAGGTAGACTAGGGGAAGTCAGAAAAAAGATCCGAGAATTGAAGAAAGCTCAATACCCAGAGATTAACTCCTGCAGTTCGAAATATTTGAGCCTACATGAGCTTGAAGATGCATTGAGAAAGTTCAAATAGAAGAAGACACCAGGCACTGACGGAATCACAAATGAAATGCTAAAATATCTCGGACCGTGAGCAAACTGGCATACAGGGTAGATCCCAACAAAGTGCACAGAAGCCCACAATATACCTATCCTTAAGAAAGGAAAAGACAAGCTGCGTGAGTAAATTGATGGAAAGAGTCACCAGCAAGCGACTTATCTGGCATTTGGAGTCCCAACTCTATGCCTTCCAAGAGAAAAAGAAAGTGCTTGCAGTCTTCTTTGTCTTCTGGAACCAGGTGTCGACGGGAGGAGAGTGGAGGTAGACAACATAGTCGGCAACATCGTCAAAATAAGAGAAGGAGTGCCCCATGGATGTGTCATATCACCAAGCCAAGCAGGTAATAAAACGGCCGACCAACTGGCCTAAGCAGGCAGCTGCCTCCCACAACCCAACTCTTCCATATCATGCAGTGAAGCCAAGACAATCCTAAAGCAAACATTCAAATGTGATTGGAAGACGAGGAATGGTGGATACAGCCCTGACTGTGACAGCATCAACCAACTAGACAGAAAAGAACAAACCTTAACATTCCGTATTCGCAATGGACATTGTGGCCTAAAGAAGCACCAGAAAGGATAGAACTTGACGAGGTGGCCCAATGTGAATGTGGTGTGCCGAATAGCAAACACCGAATACGTCCTACAAACCTGCCCGCACCTAGAAGAAATCCGACAGAAAATTTGGACGGAAGACACGTCCCTCAACACCAAACTATGGGAACCTGTCGACGACCTCCGGAAGACTTCACTGCCACACCCAGATTACAAATATGATGCCCGTAAAAATATACAACGCAGACAAAAACGTAAAGTTTGTTTTATTTAACGACGCCACTAGATCACATTGATTTTTTATCTTATCATCGGCTATTGGACGTCAAACATATGGTCATTCTGACACTTTTATAGAAGAAACCCGCTGTCGCCACATAGGCTACTCTTTTACGACAGGAAGCAAGGATATTTTATTTGCGCTTCCCACAGGCAGGAGAGCACAAACCATGGCCTTTGTTGAACAGTTATGGATCACTGATCGGTTAAAAAACCCATGCCTCGACTGGGATCCGAACCTTATCATTTCGTGTTTAGAAAAACGCATGGCTTATAACCGTAATTTAAATATATATATATATTTCTTACACACCCGTTGGTGAGAACAAGTTTGGTTACACGTGGTTGTCAATACACGTGCGTTAACAATTTCAAGACATACGACTGGCTACTCCTAGGTGATGACCAGGTCACCAATGCCATACATCCAGTTAAAAACTACTCGATGGAAATCGATTAGACTGTGACGTATAGTTAACCTGGCATGCATGTGCCAATGACGCGTAAGTCCGCTACAAGTGCAACGGATGTATGTAAACAACGTTTAATTAAAAAAAAGTAACAATTTGCTGAAAACCTGGTTTTTGAGGATATGTAAGACATAGAATAATACATTCGTGTCCGTTAGATACCATTATCGTTGTTTAAAAATGTATCAAACTCGCTTTCGGTCGTTAGATACATTTTAAAACAACTCGTGAGATAAATGGTATCTAACGGCCAATCGTGTATTTATGCATAAAACAGTTAGCTATTTTGCTGACTACATTTTGGTACTGGCTACTGTAGCTTATTAAATGTATCTTAATAATAACAAACAACATTACCCATAGATCTGATCAGACAGGTGAAGTATGTTCCCAGTATACTGTGTCTTCGCTTAATTTTTTTTTTGAGTTGCCATCTGGGCAAGTGGTGACAGCACTTTCACTTGCCCGGTACTATTTTCACTTGCCCGAATAGTATTTTCTAAAACAAAATAAAAAAACATATTGCAACAGATTATAAGAGAAAACATTTATTTTGAACTATGCACATGTTAGAAGTTAGAACACGAGCTACGCACGTGTTAGGTTTTCAAAATCGTTTAGCGTTTTAAATTAAATAAAATAATATGATTATATAATTCCCGATTATATAATTTCCAACAAACAAAGATGCTTGCGTACACCAAACGTTGAGCATTGGTATAACCGACACAACCCCTTCCTCTCCCCCCCCCCATTCCAACGAAATATATTTAAAAACACCCTAAAATATAATGTTCAGTGGATACGATCTATGACGTGTATACATAACCAGGGCTGAATCTTGTCGACATGAATTTGTGCCCAATTTTACATGCCACTTAACTTACCTTACACCTATTCTTATATTGGGCATATGTTTATGTGTAAAAGCAGACCTACATAATTTCGTGGTGCAAAGTAGACTACATAGCTGTACTTTTATTTATTTATTAATTATTGATTTAAAAAAGATAATCATTACACAAAATCGGTCGCCTTACTATGGATTTTCAGTCACCCGTCGTCATTTTCAGTCGCCATGGGCGATCGGGCAACTATTAAGTTCGAACCCTGGTATAGCGTGCTAGAACATTTATTGGACATATGCACACAAAATGAAGTTAACAAGGAAAAGAAGGAAACAAAATAAGTTTATCAGATGCTACGAGTGCTGATGCATAGATCCGTAGAAAAGGTATAAATAAATGTACCAGGAAGATTATGAACTGGCATGTGATCCGCTCATTATGGCTCTGCCCCCCCCCCCCCAACACCTTACCCCATCCTCATTAAACTGTTATCAAGAACACTGTCCAATTTTGTACCAAAGGAAACTATATAAGCCTGTATGATCACTCCCTACCTGGACTAAACACAAATCTACATCTGTGTTATATGTTTTAATCTTTTGACCGGCACTGTGTGTTCCCCACTCTATTTTGGATCTACGAAGACGAAAGTAATGTTGAAACACCCAGCAGAAAACACAATGGATGTGCATTGAGACATGGAGGTACAGTCAAAGTTGAATGCAGCCAACCATAGTGAACAGCCACTCTGTCTTAGTATTGCTTTGTTCTCAAAGAATATTCTTGTCTCGCCTTTAAGAAGAATAAAATCCGAGATATCGGTATTACTTTTATGACGGCGGCGGCCTCTGTGAAAGAAGAAAGGAATGTTTTATTTACCGACGTACACAATGCATTTTAATTGGCGGCCCCTGCGTTGACGGCGCCAACGTTTACGTTCAGCTCATCGTTAAAGTGTAGTGCTCAGCTCCATTTTTCACAAACTATGAGTTCTACATCACTGACACTTGGTTTATAATGTCAGGGACCTAGCGTCGTTAAATAAACAATTTCCCGTATTTCCTCAGGGGTTTAGCTTCCATATACGCAGGTACGCCGCTACGTACCACCATAAATATATATCATAAAATATATGATGTAAATGCATGTAGGCTCTATGCCAATAGCGTTTTATTCCATCGCCAAAACAATCTGCGTACCACCTGAAAATCCCAAGCTAGGCCCCTGCATCTATTAAAATCAGGAGAGGGACGTAGCTCAGTGGTACAGCGCTCGCTCGATGCGAGGTCGGTCTGGGATCGATCCCCGTCGGTGGGTCCATTGGGCTATTTGTCGTCACATCCAGTGCACTACGACTGGAATATCAAAGGCCGTGGTATGTGCTATCCTGTCTGGGATGGTGCATATAAAAGATCACTTGCTGCTAATCGGAAAGAGTAGCCCATGAAATGGCGACAGAGGGTTTCCTTTCTCCATATCTGTGCGGTCCTTAACGATATGTCTGACGCCATACAGGCCTTGACCTTAAGTTTTTCAGTGGTAGCCCACCGGGCTACTAGGTTATAAAATCTAGTAGCCCTCAGTAAAAATTGGTAGCCCCATAACTTGAAAAAAGGAGGAGAAAAAACTCAGGCATATATTTTGTTTTATTTATTTCTATTTTTTTAAACATGTTGTTTTAGGATGGTTGTTTTTAAAATTATGAGCAATATACTGGGGGGGGGGGGGAATAATATATATATATAGTAGAACTACTGGTCGGAAACCACCAACACCAAAAGCCCGCTTTTTAATTTTTTAATTAATATTATTTTAGACCTAATCTCGTAATGAAGGCTTACAGAATATTATTGAAATACTTCATACGTTTTTTCACGAGCAGAACTTAGTCCGAACGGACATGGAAAGAACCGTAACCGTAAATAAAATGTGTTGAGCGCGTTGTTAAATAAGTAATATGTGTGGGTGTTGTTTTTTTGTTTGTTTTTTGCATGTAATAAACAGCAGCATGTTAATGTGAAGCTCATTACCGATCTGCATTCTAGTTTACGTTTTTAAGTTTTACGGCCCATATCTGCTTCTACAAAACCAGATCGACATGTAATCTCAAACGTTTACTGAAATTACTCATTAACATATAAATACAAACATGCATATGCATACGACACTTTGTCATACGTTTAGGGTTTGGTATTTTATAAAATAAGAAAGTTACAGTTGTTCCTTTCGTAAATACGAATCGTGAGCGTTTTGCAGGTTTGGTCAATTTAAGTTTAAATTAAACAGCTACGGTAATAGTTAACAGTAACATAGATATACTTCAGCTTTCCTGGATCATATTCGGTGTTTATACTTCTGTTTGTCCGACCGGGAAAGTAAACACACGATAGGTGGTATAATTGTTGAGAAAAGAAGAGGAATTTAAAAATTCCCTGATTCAACAGATTCCGCGATTCAACAGAAGCCAGTATGCATGAATATAATCATATGTTTTTTTTGCAATGTTTCCAACAAAGCAGGCCACCCAGTTGTTTACCCTTAATCTCTGTTCTAACAAATAAATAGGAAATCAAAAGTAAGTTGTAACGAGTCAAGACAACGAAACTTTCAACCCAATGGACCGTTGGTCTAGCGGAGTTTGTTTTTGTATTTGTTTTGTTAGGTTTCTTTCTTTCTTTGTTGTTATTAGAACCTTTTTATTCGCATTAGGCCTAATGGCCCTTGAGCACATACTATATACATATACACAGATATATAATGTTTGTGTACAACGTGTAAATCGTACTGACACATAAATGGGATACATGAGCGACATTTGCTATTTTAATTTTTTTATAGAATATATTCAGGTAATTTGACTGACTTTAATTCCACCCGTCGACTCAAAACACCTGAAAAATAAAACAGGATTTGTTTCGTATAACATATAATACTTTTAAATAGTATATGCTTCGTTCATTTTTACAATGTAAGGTTGGTATAGAAACATTATGAAAAGGCAAAATGCTAAATATTTCACAAAAACACACCAACAAAATTAATTATAGTTACATGTATGTACAAGACATTTGTACAATGCAGTTAGTTTTGAGTGTTTGTACACACTGTTGGTTTTGCGTTTGGGATGTTAAAATAACAAAACAAAAAAATATGTTGATATAAATATTCCTTAAAAGATCAGTATGTTTCATGTATGCTTCTGAGGGATAGAAAGGTACAAAACCCAAAACCACTCCTCCCACACACAAAAGAAGAAGAAGAAGAAAAAAACACACAAAAAAACACACCAAAAAAAACCACTAAACAAAACAAAACAACAAAAACAAAAACAAAACAACAAAAACAAAAACAAAACCCCATAACAAAACAGATTTCGGTTAATAATAAAAATGTTGATAATTTTGAATAGGTCCTAAATCGATCCTTTTGTTTTATGTGTATATATTATTGGATACTATTTCGTAATTGGAATTTAAAATATTTTCCTCTAGACTTATAAAGTGATCTCAACCTAAATCAATTAAAACTACATTTAGAGAATTCCTCATTTCGCGTATTCGTGCACCACCGTATTTAAACGATATACTCATACAAATGCAATCTGAATCTCGAGCCACACATCCCCTCTCCGTCCCCACCTGATCTTCCCGCTTTCTCCCACCAGTCCTATAGCCATAGGGCTGACACTACTGTGTTTTGTAAAAAAAAAACACACCCCAAAAATAGTGGTTGATATACAAAAAAAATTAATAGACATATTGAACTTTTTTTTTTATTAGCCTAAAGTTGAATATCTGCTAGCGATAATCATATATTTCTATGGCCTTTATAATGACGAATTTTACATAAAAAGATTGGAATTTAATTGACCTTTCTACAGAGACATTTCTTTGCACTTATTATATTCAACAGCAGTGAAAAAAAGTAGGTTAGTTACGTGGAAGAGGTAAAGTACGAAATAGCTACGTCTATTTTGACAGACGCGTGAAAGTTCATTGACTTCACGACAGAACATTGTGAATAGATACTAGGACCAGTGGACTTAAACTGTAAAAATAGTGGTTTATGTGGTTTTGTGCTTCAGATAATGTAAGTGATGGTCATATTGTAATTCATTTATATTATATTCAAAGTTCAAGCACGACTTTCTTGACAAACCAGTATTTTTTAAAGTTTGTTTTAATTAATGACACCACTAGAGCACATTGCTTATTAATCATCAGCCATTGGCTGCCAAATAATTTGTAATACTGGCATGCAGTCGGTAGAGGAAACGCGCTATAATAGTTTTCATTAGCAGCAATGGATGTTTTTATATGCAATTTCCAACAGACAGGATAGTATTTGATATGCCAGTCGTGGGACACTGGTTGCCACGGGGAACCTCCAATGGGTTCGCTCGTGTAATTCGATTTGCGATTCAAGCACGTGAGATGAGCTCTCTACTGACTAAGCTTAAAGAGGAAACCTGCTGATACTACCATAGCTACTGCTACGGCTATATGTGGTATCAAGAGATCTTTCAGATGTATTTTCCAACAGACAAGGTAACATATGTTATGAACATACATGTCAGTCGTAATGTTTAGAGCACAGGGGCGGGTCGTAGCCCAGTGGTAAAGCGTTCGCTTGATGTGCGGTCGGTTTGGAATCGATTCCCGTCGGTGGGCCCATTGGGCTATTTCTCCTTCCAGCTAGTGCACCACGACTGGTATATCAAAAGCCGTGGTATGTGCTATTATGTCTGTGGGATGCTGCATAGCGTTTTTCCTAAAATTATCATATGTTTGACAGACAATAGCCGATGATTAATAAATAAATGTGCTCTAGTGGTGTCGTTAAACACATAATAAAAGATCCATTGCTACTAATGGAAAAATGTAGCGGGTTTCCTCTCTAAAAACTATATGTTAAAATTACCAAATATATGCCATGCAATAACCAATGATTAATAGAACAGACTTTTGTAAACGTATACCCAACACGCCCGCGACACTCCATCTTCATACATCAAGGCTAATATTCGTTCCTCGTATTTCCTCCAATAGAGGGCGCTAGTAGTGGATATCAGTAATCATGACGACATGTATCAAGGCGTAATACGAGGAACGTATATTAGCCTTGATTTATGAAGATGGCGACATTCGTGCTCTATAGATGTTTCACGTACTCTATAGATGTTTCACGTACTCTATATATGTTTCACGTACTCTATAGATGCTACTCGTGCTCTATTGATGTTACCGATGCTGTGATTGGTTAGCACTGGCGTAGGAAGCGGGGGGGGGGGG
>JAECMU010140225.1:0-10430 GCA_016106625.1 Dracogyra subfuscus
ATACAATGTTTCATCCTCAAATCGTTTTAATGTTCTTATTTTGCGTTTCTGTGTTAATTTACTTAGAAATGAATACACCAGCAACGGTTTTGTTTGTATGTATGTTTTATTTTTATTTTTATGAGAAAAAAAATTCATTGCAGTTTTTAATACAAATCATGTTTGATATTACAATTTAGTTTTTTGATTTTTCTAAAGCTTTATTACCCCCAGATCACAGGTAATGTCAAGGTTGAGGTGCCTTGAATCATCATCTTACAATATACAGCAGTAATAAAATTACAACATGATTATGTGTACCGTTTATTCCTTTTATACAATGTTCCATCCTCAAATCGTTTTCATGTTCTTATTTTGCGTTTCTATGTTAATTTACTTAGTAATGAATACAAAAGCAACGTGATATTGGATGGCATCTCTGAGAACTGCATAAAGAACAGTAACCAATTTTTACTTGTGTGATTTGGCAATTGGAGGACTGGATACAACATTTTAGTCAAAATTAATGTGATTCTATATCTTGCCAGTAAATATCAATACGCATGCACCAGATCACATTCTGGACATCCTATTTGAGATCAGAAAGAAAGAAAGAAATGTTTTATTTAACGACGCACTCAACACATTTTATTTACGGTTATATGGGGTCAGACATATGGTTAAGAACCACACAGATTTTGTGAGGAAACCCGCTGTTACCACTTCATGGGCTACTCTTTCCGATTGGTAGCCAGGAATCTTTTATTTGCGCTTCCCACGGGCAGGATAGCACAAACCATGGCCTTTGTTGAACTAGTTATGGATCACTGGTCAGTGCAAGTGGTTTACACCTACCCATTGAGACTTGCGGAGCACTCACTTAGGGTTTGGAGTCGGTATCTAGATTAAAAATCCCATGCCTCGACTGGGATCCGAACCCAGTACTACCAGCCTGTAGACCGATGGCCTAACCACGACACCAACGAGGCCGGTTATTTGAGATCAGCAGCCTGAGAAACACAACACATCATATATTACAACCCATAATATATTAAAAATGAACCTAACAATTCGAAAATTGTTATTTGTGGCAGCCATTTTAAAATGTTGTCATTAAAGGATATCAAACGTCCTGCTACGTCAAAAATTTCATCAGATTCAGATTCTATGGGTAAAACTCTGCAAACTCAACTTTTAAGAAGAAAAAAGTTCACGTTTTCCCAACCCTAATACCATATCTATACATAATATTGACTTACCCACGGAATTACATATGTGACGTTTTTGTAGCGAGCGGGCAGCATGGCCCAGTGATACAGTGCCCGCCTGATGCGCGGTCGGTCTAGGATCGATCCCCGTCAGCTAACCACTGGGGTTTTTCTCGACATAACCATATTGCCGACGCCGATATAACCGTAATTGTAATGTGTTGAGTGCGTCGTTAAACAAACAAACAAACCAAAAAAAAAATGTGTAGCGACATTTGGAATCATGGATTGTTTACGTCACTGGGTGCCGTAATAATATTTGGCATACAAATAGGACAAAAATACTTAATCATTTAATTTTAATAACAAAGCAATATATATAATGTTCGTTTCGTGTAGCTAATAGTTCACTATTGTGTTTTCTTGTCTTCTAGCCATGGTAAAGAATTATTATATGATAGAAAAAAATAATATCACAAATAAAGTTGCGATGGTATTAGAAGCAAGTGAATACGTATTCTTTTTCTCTTTTCATTTTAATTAAGTTTGATTTAATTAACAGGATTTTGTTTTAATTTTTCTATAAACAGTAAATGTAATATCACTCCAGTAATTATATAAGTCGTGTAAATAGGAGATCTGATGTTCAATGTAGAAATTATCTGTTTAAGTACACTTGTTAAACTTTCCTGAAAAATTAACTGTAGGCCTACATACGTTTAGGTCCTGTTTGTAAATATTATTTGCTGTGTGTATGATGTTTTCCTTTCTTCGTGGGTTTTTGTTTTATAAATATGTTTGTAAACTATACAATAACCCCTGGAATATATATAGCGTAGCTAACTAGCGTTCCTAGAAAAGTAAACCTTTTTCCTTAATATATATCTAAGCTAAAAAAAAATTAAAATGAAAAGAAAAGAACAAAAGAACAATAAAGAACAATAAAGAACAAAATGAACAAAACAAGAAGTAAAAACAAAAAATTATCCTCTCTGATTCAGATTTAACCACCACACATGGATCATAACATGGGACAATAACCCGGTATTTTATGTCATTAGCTTCATTTGATTTCTCTTTATCGCCACCATCTGTGGTGTGAACGCTACAAAACGCACCGGTTCCGGTAGGCCTTATGTTGTTGCGTAGGTCTCAAAAATAGCGTTACCTTGACGACATCAATACTGGTTCATTGATCTGTCACCACAATGGATGTTGTCCTGGTGATCAAAGTGTTTATGTTGGGACCCAATCGACCTATTGACTTACGGTGATGTGTCACTACAACGAACATGTTTTAAATGCCATCATTAATAATCCACTAGGCAGCTGTAGGCACCTGACGGTAACGCACTGATAATTATTATTTCACCATAACTATAATTCCTTTCATTCTTCTTCGAGGACACGCTTCCTTCCATCAATAACATTTCGCGTTTTCGGACTTAAGGAATGAGGAACCATTGGCAGGTATAGACTGAATCTGACTGAGAGAGATAAGATATGGAAGCGCTTTATTGTCATCTCAGAGATAATTAATTCGCAAAACGTCAGTCATTAATCTGAAATTGTTGGCACGTCTGGCTGGATTCTAGGACCCGGATTTTACAGTTTGCTACATATATCTTTCATTGATAACGTTTACTGTGGAACTGTTTTGATTACCTCGACTGTAAAACATCATCGCTTTGCCGTCACTGATTGTTAACTGATATACAAGCCGAGATGGATGAGTTGTGGAAAAACGACATCTTTCGTGAAAAAGTCAAGGGTTTGTCGCCACCTGTCAAGGTAAATTGCATTGAGTATTTCTGTTCACTGAACAGATTAAAGTATTTTATTTTTCACTTACAATAATAAAATACCATATCAATTCAAAATCTACAATTGAAATACATTTCTTGCTCCTCGACCTTTCTAGTTTCTGAAGAGAACAGCCTTTTTGTTATCAATATTAGTTATATATTTTGTATTAATACTGTGTACTTCGTTTATCTTTTCCATGTATTAATCGATCAAATAACTCTTGGGGTTAATGGTGTCGTATAGATCTTCCAACAGAGTTTGTTGTTTTTTTGTTTGTTTTTTTAACTATAACGTGTGTGATCCAGTCGCGTAGATAGGATTTTGTATTGGCGGTGGGGGCCACCTGTGTAGTGGGATATGACACAGGAACCTTTTTAATGTTATTAATAAGCGAAAAGGTAAAAATGTCACGGGATTCGGGTGGGTGGGGGGGTGGGGTGGCATGGCCTCGCTGGCTCTCCTGGCTACGCCACTGGTGTGATCAGAACCTTATACTGGTATTATATGCAGTTTTCTTGATATACAGTTCCTAACGGTTATGCATGCAGCGCTCTACGCAACACTTAAAATGTCTGATTTCTTTGATTGTTTGTGAAATAAATTGTAGTAACACTTTAAGTCTGAATGGACTGTTTGGCTGGCTCTTACTTAGCTAGAGATCCTGAAGTTGAATGCATAACAAACGTCAGATTACCAATCAACTAAAGGTTATTAACTTGCATGTACAAATAAATATATAATTTATAGTGTTATGGAGCTGAAGGTGTGGCATTGTAACATTATCTAATTACCTTTGACGGACATGTAACGAAGATTCCTGATAGCGCCAAGCGGGAGGTGTTTGTTAGCTGAGGTATCTATTGGAAAGGAGTTAAAAAAACCCACCAAATCATGCAGTTTTTAATCAGTGGCTTTTAGGTTATATTTTTAAATTAATAGAACATTTAAGATATCTCAGCTTGGTCTTAAGAGCATCTACGATCCCCAGACAGGAGATCGTACTCCAACATATCTAAGTAGCTTACAGCTTTTTATTTTTAATATTTTAATAATTATCATAAGCATATATTTGTGTTTATGTCCAATCCCATCTCCGCAGTCCACAATTATCTGTGTGACCTCTCGTTAGACCAGCAGGACTGTATATATCTAGTGGAGTACGATGGGGAAAATGTTTTTAAAATATACATTATATGACATAGGCATACGGGCTTAAACTTTTATAGGTGCGGTGGTGGTGGTGGTGGTGGTGGGGGGGGGGGGGGGGGTTGGGTGGCACTGATTTTTATATGGATTATAACTAATTTTGCGGGTAGAATTATGGAAATACATGGTAAAAAGACCACAGGTTAGCACATTTTGCCTGAATAGCTCTATCTTTTTGGTCCGAATTGGAGAATTTGCTCCACCCCTTACTCCCCTTTTTCGTACGCTTATGCATTAAGTTATACCTATTTTTTTGTTACTGAAGGTCGACGTTTTCAATAACGTTCCCTCAGGATATCTTGCGTACGTGTCTGTGTGCACTGATATGCTTTAAGATTCAAGCTCGACTACACCTACTGGACGTAGGCTATTTATGTGAATCAGTTTTATAGAGCATCCTGTTCGCTCTACACCTAAAACTGGAAAGTTATATCTTAGATTTTATATAGTTTGAATTTTCATACAAACACCATGGTCGATTTACTGTGGATTGCAGACTTAAAGGGACTGTCCTGGATTTGCAGCCATTGTAAGATGTTTGTGATAACAGATCCTTGTTGGTGACAACTATTCCATTCTAAATACATTTTCTTATTTAGAATACCAGTGTTTGTATATCGAATGTGATTGCGGTCGTATACTAATTTTGTAGCACTCGGTGTTTTTACCTTAATTTGTGATATATATTTTTTCGTACATACAAAATTATTGGGAGGTAAAATCCGGTTTGGGATACCACAAGCATTAGGACAACAACAAACACGTTGTAAATACAGAGACTTAAGATATATGAAATGAGAAAATGTATTTAATTTGTATGTTACCTCATTGAAAAGGCTCTATTGGTCGGACATGTTTTACAATGGTTGTAAACTCAGGATTGTACCTTTAATGCAAGTGCACAAAATGACGTTTTTCTTATGTTCGGCCGTCCGAATACTCTAAGACCAAAACAGTCCGACCAATTAAAAGCGCCAACAAGTTAAATTCATATTAACATACATCATCTCTTGTTTCTGGACACCTATGTTTAACATAATCGTTCTGTCCATAAAGGTAAATTGGAACTTTGTTAAAGATTGTTTTCACAGTAGCCATTGGGGTTCATCTGATTTAGAGCAAGGTCCAGGTAACTTGAAACGCGATTAAAGTTACATCTTTGATAATTGCTTATATTATATGCCTACTCATGATGCTTTAAGGTATCATACCACCATTTGTCGTGTCGTTACGTAATATAGTCTGGTTTAGGAAATAGTTCTGATATGCCTTTCTTTGTATTATAATATTTAAATAACTAACGGATAGTACTAACGGATAACAACTGTGCAAGTAGTATGCTGCCCCTTATATAATGGCAACACGAGGCAGAGAGTGCTGTGGCATAAACGTGGCTAAACAAAAATATTCTTTGTTGATGTTTTGCAAGATACTTGTCAAAGAAGAGTACTTTCTAAAAACAGTAGTGTCATGAAACCTTTGATATTGTATTTTTCACAGAATATATTCTGACATAGAAAATATAGTTGAACTATTTGGGGTAATTAACAGTGGTTGACTTTTGTGCTAGATTCTCGAAGAAACCACTGTTTACGCAGAGTAACAACACATTACAATTTTATTTTTTTTAAATTTAATTATACAAGGTTTAAACGTAGGGTTAATCAATTTAGTTATGTAAAATTAGGGAAATATAGCACTTGTAATCTGAATGCACCTTTAACAGGTAGATTCGCAGCAAACAGAAAAGAACCTCAATCATGTATATAAAACATTTCCTCTTTGCATCTATTCCAATTTGATTCTAATTAATAATATCAGCTTATTATTTCACTTTTTGACGTCTCCAATTTATAAGCTACATGTTGTCATGACTGCTAAATGCTAGCAGTCATATAACACTATTGCTTCTACATGTTTCTAACAACCGATTTCACTTCCCCGCTAGATATATCCGCTACTGCGACTTACTTTTTTTTTTTTTAACGACGCACTCAACACATTATAATGACGGTTATATCGGCGTCGGACATATGGTTATGTCGAGAAAAAACCCCAGTGGTTAGCTGACGGGGATCGATCCTAGACCGACCGCGCATCAGGCAGGCACTGTACCACTGGACTGCGAGTTACTAATACCCAAATGTTATTTTCCCACTGTAATCAATATAATATTGAAGTTTACAAAGATAATACTGCATGGGTGGTCGATACATTGGCCTACCACTTATCTTTTTAAATGTATCTAACGAGCGAAATCGAGTTCAATACGTTTTCAAGCAACTAATTGTAAGATAAATGGTATATAACTAACACTAATGTAGTATACTCTTTCTTACATGTTCTCATAAACCAGGTTTTTTAAATAAGAAGATAAAACGCCTTTTTCAAGTTTTGGGTTTTTTTTATAAAGTCACATTAGTCAGATTCGGTCGTATCTATTTGATTAGAAGGTGTGGCACTGAATAATGGGTCATAATCTAGGAGCAGCCAATTTGACGTTAAATCGATATCATACATGTTTTTAGTATTGTTGTGTAATCTCATTAATATCGAATGCCATGTCATTCTGTAGATATCTAAAAGTAAATGCATAAAGCGACTACTCACATCAGATGGTTTGTGGCAGAGTCTTACAAAAACTATATTAACTGACTTAGGTAGTGAAATTATTTTCAGTTTTGACAAAAACTAACTACTTAAAACCGCAAAATGTATTTCAAATGTATTTTGGAAAGATGTAATTACTAAATATGCACTAATTTAACAAAACTAAACTGAAAGTGTAAAGCAATTTATAAATGAATCTTTACTCAATTTTATTCCGCCTAAACATATAAAACTGTTTCTACATTGGCACAATCAAGGCTTGAAACAAATAAAATGCGTACTTACTGCAAATGGTGAAGTTAAACGATTTAATTTGGTACAACAACAATTCTACCTAAATGGCAATTATTTATATATTTTAGACTAATTAATTATATTCCAAAATATTGGCTTTGTAGAATAAAAGGTCATAAATTAAATATGAAAATAGCTAAAAGTGATCCATTAAATAATAAAAATAATAAACACTAATGAGAATTTGTTCTATATACAATGTCTATATTACATGTATTCAATGTTCTTTAGAAAACATTTGTTATAAATGGTCCACAAAACTGAACACCACAATCACCGAAACCATGTTATCACAATGCTTTGATCTTGTACGAAAAACCACCATCCCAACTAAGACTTATATACTGTATATTCACCACGAAAATAAATACTTACCTGGATAAATGTGACATCCTAGCAGATAATATATGTACGTTTTGTTCGAATAAAGAGGAATCGTTGGAACATTTATTCTTCACTTGTTATCACACACTACCTTGAATTTAGATATATGTGTTATACTAATTGAAGGTCCACGTACACTTTAGTATTTTATTAAATCATTTAATTTTAATAGTGAAACAGTACATTTATAGTTGTAAATATACAAATCATTCTCTAAATTGTATTAAAATGTAAATATAATAAAGTATCACAGAAATATTGAACGATTCATATTGTCAGAAAAAGAAGACCAGTTCACAAGTAAATGATCTAATTTACAGCCATTTAAAGGCGTTATTTTTCTATTCCTGTTATTTATTTCAAACCCATTGTCCTTACAAATAACACAAGTTCTAGTATATGTATCTTACACCTTTGAAACACCCATCATTTGGATAGAAACTATTCTTTCGTCATGTTTATCCTTCCTCTCAATTTTGTATTATCCTATATCCACATTAATATTAATACAAATTATGTACTTTCAATAACACTTCAGATGATTTTGGTCTAGCATTAATGTTTTGATCAACTAGTGTCTAAAGTTGATCGATGTCCAACATGGAAAATAGACGTTCAGTCCTAGACAAATAGACCTGCAGAATGACGTGACGAAGACGAAAAACAAAGGAATGTTATTTAACAATACCTCATTTCAGTTTATTTGTTCATGCTTATGTCCAATTAAGGTTCAAGCACGCTGCCCTGAGCACACACCTCAGCTAACTGGGCTGTCTGTTCAGGACAGTGGGTTGGTTGTTAGTTGGTTAATGGTTAGTGAGAGAGAAGAGGGTGTCGAGGCCTTACACCTACCCACTGAGCCTTTAAGAATTTGCTCTGAGTGGGAGCTGGTACCCGACTGCGAACCCTGTACCTACCAGCCTGTAATCCGATGGCTTAACCACATAGGTAGCATGATAAAAAAGAAGGCTAAGTATGTTTTGATATCATGGTAATTTTGCTCGGTTCGATAATGTTGTAACAGGCTCGCTGAAGCGCACCTGTTACACCGTTACCTAAACGTCGCCAACTAACCACGATATCAAAACATAGTCACATGATATTCTATATACATCACCATAACAGTGTGTTACAAAATTGTGACACGTTCATATTAATTAATATTCATCACTCCGTCACCCAGTTTTATACATAGAGACAAGAAAACAGAGCGTCGTTAATGATTTTCCAGTGGGGATATTTATCATCATAATATAAATATAACACATACATATTAATTAATAACAACCCATGTGGATTGTCAGCATCGATTTTTCTTCAACAGTTGTCATACGATAAGTTTAGTAGAGGCAATTTACGGGGTCAAAGGTTTGAAGATATTTTTCATATCTTCAAAGTCTTTTGAATAAAAGTAACGGGGATGACCCTCTCAAAAGTGTGGACTAACTGTGCCTGGTGGTGAAATCCAAGATGGCCGCCAAATATTATCATCACACATGTTTTTCAGCTTCTGCTTGTTGTACGAAGAATGAATGAATGTTTAACGACACTCCAGCACGAAAAATACATCGGCTAAGATGATTTTGATGTCCAAATATGGCACAGCCCATTTGACGGTTAAAAATTTCCATTTTACACACTAGAACAGTAATGAATAGTAAACAAAAGTATTTCAGATGATAAACCATAATAGTTGCCAAAATTCACAATATATTTCATTTTAATACAACTAATCTAAACAAACCTTTTAAAAGTTGCCTATACAGTTGCTGTTTTTCGTATTTGCATTCTTCTTGATTTGGATTCTTCCTGATTTGGACATAAAATATATATAATAAATGTTTACATCAGTAGCGAAACAAATCAGGATGACACTATCCTACCCGCCCTGTACTTCTTATTAACATATAATAGCGACTATTAATCTTTCATTAGATTATCCAGTACACTATATCTGCACAAATCTAATTGCAAAAGAATTTATGATAGTCGCAAAGGTATGCAGCCATCACTCACTGTTTTGAGTGCTTTGTCTACAGAGAACTGACCATGATGTCTAGTTCAAACATCATCTATGAAAGCCGGAGCTAAACTATGCTGGTCGACATAAAGGAACATGGACTATTGAAAAGGTGAAACCATCTGGTTTGACATACACTGATACATCTTAGTTTGTATATATCATCGACATTATAGCGGGTAGTGAAATGAAACCTTTTAGTCAGATTATTTTGTTTTGATTTATCTGACTAGTATAAACCTAATTAAGGCATATATTTGGACATCGAAATCATCTTCATACGACAAACACACGCTGAAAAACACTTGTTTTGATAATTTGGGTGGCCAGTTAATTATTAATGTTTTGCCTCCATAACGCCCGTTTGTTTCTTAATAACATGTCTCTGAAAAAGAAAAAACAAATGCTTAACCAACCAAACGCCCGACGTTTAGAAAATACCCAGTCAACCGTATGTAGTTTGGCTAAATTCTCGTGTATGCTTTCAAGCTCTTTTTTGTTTTATTTACTACGCAATACAATAATAAAAAATAAATGTACTAGTATTCCACGGGAATACAAAATCGTGACATTTTCATCAATAACACATCATCATTGCAAACAGCACTTTAAAAAACATTATATGATAATTGTACGTTGCATTGATTACTATTGTATTAAAGCACTGTGCTCCTTCAGTCGAGTTTTACTCATGTGTGCCTTTATGTGCATTACAGTAATGAGTTTAGTCTCAGACCACAGATCTGGTGACAGGAGAGTTGATTAATGTCTGGATGTAATGTTCCATAACTTCATAAATTATTGAACCTCCGAGTTAATGTTTTTGATCACCTATGTGTCATATTTTTATACTGTCCAACTGCGTTCATAAATATATCTGTTTCCTAATCGTTCATTAACATACTTTGTCTTCTTTTTTTTTG
>JAECMU010140262.1:0-15011 GCA_016106625.1 Dracogyra subfuscus
TGTGTGTGTGTGTGTGTGTATATGTATGGACGATAGCGGGTTTCCTCTTTTGTGTCAAAATGACCACATATTTGACATCCAATAGCCGATGATTAATAAATTTCTTTCTTCTTGAAGGGGACGAGGAAATAGTTCGAGTTTCAGGGAGTTCGAGTTTTCGAAAGTAATATATGAGTTCAAATTTGAAACTCCATTGCAGCTGGATGATTTTGCTTAATATTCTAAGAATCATGCGTTTCATTGCCTACATCAGAAATATGCATCCCCAGTTGAAAGGCGAATTAATATATAACTGTCACAACACCTCCACGCCACCCAGAGCACCCCACCCTACCCCAGTTGTTGGCATCTTCAACGCCTGTGGTATATTCATTTTACATATATTATAAAAGAAAGTAAATAACAAAACAAAAAGGTTAACCCAGATGAATTTAAAATATAGGCTACATGTATTGACCAAAAAAAAAGAAAAAAAAGAAAAAAAAGAAAAAAGAAGACATTTTCATACATGTATAAAGCTGCAGTCCCTGGAATATTTGTATTATTTAAACATTAGAATAGAATAGAATAGAATAGAATAGAATAGAATGAATGAATGAATGAATGAATTAATTAATGAATATTTAACGACACTCGACACGAAGAATACATCGGTTATTGAGTGTCAAACTATGGTAATGCAAACAAATAAAGTGATGATCAACAGCAGTATAAAAATTCACGATTTAAATTTTAAAAACAGTGTATTACGTCATATAATCTTACGCACATTACATGACGTAATATAAGTATTTTAAAGTATTAAAACAGTACTAAAACAAAACTAAAAACGTCAAATAATAAAATCGAATAACACACTTGAACAATAATTTATTGTTTCCTGTTGTTCCAGAATACGTCAGTCGTTCCCTCGTTAGTATCACAATAACATATATAAATAGAATATAAATACACATGTATAGTGTTAATGTTATAAAATGTACTAATAATTGGCCTTTTAATTCCTTTAATAGTGTTTGTTATGAATATAAAAAACAAGCGTACTTGACTATATATAGGTTCCGCACAAAATGGTCATGCTGAATTTAATATGCACTCCACTATAGGACTGCGTTTGAAGCGCACTATTTACCTGGTGCACTGATACTAACATACTTCAGGTTATATGCATATACGTCACTAATCCAAACGAGTCGGTATCAAACGATGTAAATTCGGAAACTCTTAAAAAATTTGTCTGGTGAGATGCCAATATATATGTTGCCAACCATAGTGCTTCAATTTGGTTACACCCAGATACAAACGTATGATAAATACTGGTTGTGATATTATAAAGAGATGGTGCCTTAATAATAACACAAACATATTTATGAATATTTCTTGTGAATTGTAAAGATTATACCCTGAATTAACAGTACAACAATGTTGTATCCAAATAATTTCAGCCATGTGGTAAAATATTACAATTTTCATATCAATGAGTTAAATATTATGCAAATCGTATAAGTGTGGATCAATTAATTTCTATTTATGTATCACAAATACATGAAAGTCGGTGCATCCTTAGAGTTGAATGTGTCATATTTCTAAGCATGAAACATATATATGAGAATGCACCTTTAAATCAACAGTAACTTCGTTATCTTGCAGACATGTTTTAAACACACCCACACATTCATCTTAGTAATTGGTTTAACGTGTCCATATACCACTAGGGTTTCGAACACGCCTATCCCGAGTCCGGCCCACACATTCAAATACACACACACACACACACACACACACACACACACACACACACACACACACACACACACACACACACACACTCAAAGACACACACACACACATTCAAACCCACACACACATTCAAACACACACACGCATACATATACACACACACGCACACATTCAAACACACACACATACGCACGCGCGCTCGCAACATATTCTTTACAGAAGAACCACCACTTAATAATGTCATAGAAAATGTAAAATTATGTCCGTGATTTCATCGTTGGTACGGAAATCCTGCAGGGACGATAATTAAACTTATGTACGGTCGTTAGCTCAAGTTCTGGGTGCTCATCCGCCCACCACACTGATTTTAAAACACGGAAACTTCTTTGTCTCGCAACATTCGCCGCCGCATTTCTTCTAGACTGCGTATGAATGTACGGGAGTTTAACTTTGACGTCCGTTTGCCTCGAACAAGACCCGCGTTCCACATTACGAGTTTCAAGACTCTTAGAATCAAGTTTCTGGTCAGTTTGTATCAGTTTTTCACATGTCTTTATTCTGGGTAGCCACTGACCAGGTGGTATCGAAGTCGTGTCATCTGTATTTATTCCCAAGAGTCGTGATTTGTCCATCGCAGTTGCTTCGCATTCGCCATCTTTGAAGTTTGAGTCGTTATGCAGCCCATCCAGAACCAGTTTAAACTCCCTGGACGACTGGGTAAGGAGCGGGACGGCTGTGTTGTTAACAGTACCACGTTCAGTTTGGTGAGCATAACCACTGGTTCTTTTTGACGGTTGGTCTCCACCTTCACAGACACACACGACACTCGTTGGATCAGATGAAATATAGTTTGAACAAAGTCCACACCGCGGAACCATCTCTAATTAAAATGTTTTCAGAAACCAATATAATTTTTTCTTCAACAAGATATTCCTCTTCAAGCTTAGCGTGTCGACAAATCTTCAAAATATTTTCGGACAGCTTGCGACCATTTACTTCAGTTTATGGTGATGTCAGAATGAAACAAGATACTCTTCTCGAATCTGTCTTGACAAAACAAATCTTCCCAGTCACTAAGCGTCAGTTTAAGGCTAATAATTATTTTAAAATGCCACTAGCCTGTGTAGTTTCAAGGACGTCTGTTGTAAACATAAAAGTCACTAGGGTGGGTTTTTGTGTATCACAGTATTCGATGTTTTCTTACTGATTGTTGATGCGGATGTTCAAGTCCTTGCATACCACAATATCCACTTCAGGGTGAAGAACTGTATGTCGTGAGCGCAAACGTTTACCTTTAATATATCCGAATATTTACAAGTCACTATCTACTTTATTAAACGGATTTAACTAGAAATATACATCGGATAATTTACATATCACTTATTAACTTTAGGTTTAAGGATTTCTGTCACGGACACAAAATGACTTTTCCATATAGAAATATGTCAAAATATAAACGTACTTGCCCCTTTGCACTGTCTAGACAGTCTGTTACGGTTCTAACTGAGACACCACTGGAGATGTGTATACAAGTCTCCAGCTTGTCAATTTTGTTTTCTTATATAAAGCCACTTGTCCAGTTTGGCCTTGAGAATAAACATTTAAAGACACTGTAACAATTTCACTGGCAATTATCCAAACCTCACGTGACCCACTGAAAACACTTGCCACACTTTGAGTCAATAACACTCGAAGAATGGGTCATCATTTATTTATTGGCAAAATATGGCTCTGCCTGCTCGATAAATTAGTGTGAAGATCAGCCTACTCAGGTCAACACGCAAAAGGTTCATTTATAAATAAACGTGTTCTTTAGCCCATCAGAGATATTTTTATTTTATGTTAGTTACATGTCTATCGCACCATTCTCAAACTCTCATTTCAATGTCATTAATTTTGTCTCAATTAAGGCAAAATAATTAGTTTTTGTTTAATGTTTATTTCAATGTATCAGTTTCTTCAGATCTGTTTGAAACTGTTAAGTATATGGTAATTTCAGTTGATGAATCATTTACTAAATTGATTTTCAGCGTAATAGGTAGGACCGAAAGTGACTCAGATTGTGTTGATGTTTTTGAATAACTTTCAATTCTGTTTAATTGTACTAATACATCACGTTTTGACAGCATTAAAGAAAACAGAAATAAGACTTCATAACAAAACATAAGTAGAAACGACAGTTAAAATGTTCGAATAGATCTCATCCCACAAACGTTAAGAGGTATACACACCGCATTCCCATTAAAAACGTTAACAAAAAAGACCTAACAGAAAATGAAAAAGAAAATGAAAAAAAGGAAGAGAAAAACCCCGAACACAAAACCCTCACCAACCACAACAAACAAATAAAACATTATAAATTAAAGAAAGAAAGAAAAGTGACAAAGACGAAGAAAGAGCGGACTCTATTGGATTTTGGAATACCCGCAAAATAAAACACTTTCATTTGAAATCAGTAGATATCGACATGCTTATTGTCCGCATACAACATTCTGTTACTGGACTACATTTGATACATACATGTATTTCAGTATTCTCGCTTCTCTATCCCATTTCAATTTCTCAATATTATAATTATTCATTTAGTTATAGAGTGAATTTTTATATAAACCGATATCTGTGTAGTCTAGATTTATTAACAATATAAATGTGTTTACAATGACAATAGCTTGTTATAAATCCGTCTAAGTCGTCACGCTGTATAGCCTCACATGTCATCAGTCCTCCTTAAATCCAGTTTGGGGCGGGACGTAGCTCAGTTATAACAGCGCTCGCTCGATGCGCGGTCGGTCTGGGATCGATCCCCGTCAGTGGGCCCATTGGACTATTTCTCGTCACAGCCAGTGCACCAAGACTGGTATATCAAAGGCCGTGGTATGTGCTATCCTGTCTGTGGGATGGTGCATATAAAAGATTCCTTGCTGCTAATCGGAGAGTAGCCCAGGATGTGGCGACAGCGGGTTTCCTCTCTCAAAATATGTGTGGTCCTTAACCATATGTCTGACGCCATATAACCGTAAATAAAATGTGATAAGTGCGTCATTAAATAAAACATTTCTTTCTTTCTTTAAATCCAGTTTAGACAGAGTCTACTATGGCATTACAAATCATACTGTTACGGATTAAATATTAAAATATTGCTTTTAATCCATCATAATATATTTTAATTCATCACTTGTTTTAAAGAACTGGAAATGGCACAAAAAAGCTTAGCCAAGCTCCGGACAATGCTTTACTCACGCACCTCAGGGTATGTGGAAATATAGGGGCGCCTCACAATGGGGTGGTTTTCTACATTGAAATGAAGGGGTGATTAGACACCGTTGTTTGTAAAATAAAAGTGTCAACAACAATAACAACAACAATAGACTGCAAAGAATACGGATCCCCATTAGTTACAAAACGGGCCATTATTATATTAAAAACCGAACCGGCAATCTCAACAGTTTTACACTTTTAATCTATAACGAAACATATTTTTAAAAAAACCAGCTAAAATAGTAAACATCTGTTTTATTTGTTTTAATTTATTTATTAATAATTAATGTATGTGCACCAAAATCCCCAGCAATTTTGATCTGCCAAGCATACTAACAGTGTATACATTGCGTGTATGTTTGAGTGCCTTGTATTGGAAGATAATACAATATACTGTTAAATCCACTTTCTCGTTTAACGAAGTATAGCAAGCTTTTCTGGCAGTATTATTTAATATAATTTATATAACATATACTTTCGGTTTGGTGGCATCACTTCTAGCTTAATGGTGTCTACTTTCTACAATGCACATTATTAGTCATCATGCAGCTACTTATTAATACATTGTGAGAAATATTCAAAACTATACAACGTACATCATTTACACTTATTGTCAAGGTTAAAAAATAAATAGATATCTCTTAATGGAGAAACCCATCATCACATATAGCTGTTAGCACTGTTCATTAAAAAGAGGCTTCCAACATTGAGAAATATTCCATTCACGAGCAATTTAAATTCAATGTCATTAAAACTGAATATTCTCTCTCTATATATATTCTAAGCTTGGCTTGTTTTAGTGGTTTTATTTCATATAGTGTTTGTGGAAAGTTGATTATAAATTATCCCAAAAGTTGCTCGAATTAAAATTATACTCTGTCATAATCTAGATTTGTTTTTAAATCATAATAGTTTTATTCGTCTTCCTCTTCCAATGACTGTGCGTGTATATCAATTCCAAATTCCAAAAGAACTTGTCTGAAGGTGTCAGAGCACGGTGCAATTGGAAGCTTGGGCGCAATACGCGGACGCTTTCGAATAGTTTCCTTATATTCCTTGAATCGCACTCTCTGAATCTTTCCAGAACATGACGTCTGTGACCGAACATCCAGTTCTGATGTATCCATAGAAGCAGACGACTTCGTTGATTTCAGTTTGATACAGGGAGCCTTCATCGCCATGCAGCTTTGACTTCTATGTTCATTCATGATTTTATCGACGAATGCAACTCCAAGCAGCAAATTAATAATAGTTAAAATCACTGTTTGAACTATGGCCCATCCAGAAAGGAACACACATGCATTGGATGCATAAACCAACGATGATTAGTCACGTTGTGATTCGCCGTCCGCTCTCATTGATGATCAAATTTCATGATTCCGTGAAAGTAGTATTCGATTCTCAAGATGTATTGATAATGGTTCATTCAGAAACAGGTACGGTACACACGCAGATGCTGCACGTTACAGCCTTGTGATGCATATTTGTATGTGTATATTTAATATACAGTACTGCAAAAAGCGTGCTCATACAGACTGCACACTTTAATAAAGACGAAGAAAACTAGAAACATGAAATCCAGGTCTCCTAGCGCTGTGAGAAATCTTTTCATCTAGCCCAAAGAAGAAGACTGATGAAATATCATGATAGATGTGCTGATGCTCTAATAAAAAGAAGCTCCGAACAAGAATCAAGCTCCCAATGGATACATTCATGCTGAGATGATCAATTACTAATGAGCCTGAATGATAGGCCGCCTGGCGTTGGTGCGTAATTAATTGTTGGTCGGATGATTTATTTATGCGTGAGATTTCTAACCATTCCTAAACAGGATCATGTACACAGCGACCAACCTAACCCATCTGTGGATGCAAACTTTTAGATGTCAATCGATTAGGTAAATCACCTCTTGGCACGGTATTTGCAGGGTGTGCCAAAATAATGGGCAACGTTTAAAATGACTGCACAAACAAGTTCTTTTATTTTAATCTCTTTTTTGCGTTTATCCAGATTCTTTTGGATTCAATACTCAATGGTCTGTCCAATGACTAGTGTGAAGACACCCACTCTAGATTGAATCCGGTATAAAAATGTAAAACCAGTACCTATCACCATAAACCGATTTCGTTATAAAGGCGAGGGTACAGGTGTTCAAAGAATAGTTAAATGAACCCTTAGTCTAATATTTTACTTTTAATTTCGTTTTGCACAAATACAAAATAAACATTATATTTGATTATGCATGGAAATCTTTGGTTGTCCTAAATCAAATTTCAACATATATTTTCAGTTATTATTTATATTTATTCAGTCATTGGTTTTGAAAATGTATATTAACCACTGGTTAAACGAACTAACGTTTGAACAACTGGCGCCAGTCTTTTATATATTTGCGACAAAAGATGTTGACACGATTCTCCGTGTATACACTACTTGACACAATCATGTAGTATCCTGCACCCCAGTGCGAGTATTATCAATGTATATTGACATATACGTTTCGGTCAAGTGTATTCATCTTGGACTGAGGGGGAAAGGGTTAATGGAAATATTCAGCAGTATTACTAAAATACGTAGGACACAAAGCAGCTTCTCAGAAGGCTGGTGACTTTCTCAACCATTTGTCAGCTACAGTAGTTTTAGTAAGCAGTGCATTTGAGGACACGGCGAACTGTAGAATTCCTAATATTGCTGTAAGCAACATGGGTGGGGTGGAGTCGTTAGTATGAACATCTTCAAGTACGAAAGCACATGTTGTGACATTTGATAAAGATAATGAAAATTATTACATGCGTTGTAGTAGGTGCAATAAATTCTACGATTTGTCATGCTGAATGTAAATGCTCTATTAAGTAATATTTCATTTCCAGACCTGTATTTCCTTGACCCCACCCCACACACATTTTGTATTGTATTATTCGGGGAAGCATATTCCAACCTCTCTAAAATCAGCCCTAGCCAGTCTAGACCCCACTGCACAATTTCTTGTACACGCGCCTGAGTGTTTTGATCAACATCGACCTTAAGACTAGTATGTTCTGGATTCACAGCTCAGTGGAGACACGAAGAGCCACTACAATGACCGCTTACACTAACCGTGGAGATAATATTATCACTAAAACGTTCTGTAGAGTATGTTATTTTGAAGTAACCCATTGGAAAATACTCTTTTTTTTACTTTGAAAATGTTTCACTCTATGACATTGTTTTGGTAAAACTATCATATAATTACTTTAGCAGGGTTTTATTTACTTATTTATTATTATTATTATTAAACAACATGCAATTCGAAAGTGCCAAATTAAATTATGGCCTACTGGTTAGTCAAAACAATAACTGTAGTTTTTAACATAAATCGTCAGACAAAAGAGTTACCTCCCCAGTTAAAAAGCTGAATCTGTTGATGCTGTAAAAAAAAAAACGTTTGTTTTATTTAACGACGTCACTAGAGCACATTGATTTTTTATTTTATCACTGGCTATTGGACGTCAAGCATATGATATGGTCATTTTGACACTTGATGACACCCGCTGTCACCACATGGGCTACTCTTTTATGATAGGCAACAAGGGATATTTTATTTGTGCTTCCAACAGGCAGCCTTGCGGAGCACTCACTCAGGGTTTGGAGTTGGTATCTGGATTAAAAATCCCATACCTCGACTGGGATCTGAACCCAGTACCTACCAGCCTGTAGACCGATGGCTTAACCACTGCGCCACTAAAGTCGGTTCTGTTGATGCTGCATGACATCATTTTATTTTATTTTAATTTACATTCTTCCACAACAAAAAAACACAAACAATCAATTAATAATTAAATATGAAAAAACAGTTTTGAAAAAAAAATGAAGACAAAAGTCTGAAAAAACCCACAATCCGTTTACAAGACAAATTTGGCACACTGAACTGTAGTACCTTTCAACAGAAAAACAAAACACTAATGAATAAAATGGTGATCACATTTATTCGTTACAAAACTCTCTTCAAACACACTCTAATGCACACACATTTATCATCTGATTTACTTGCAAATATAAATTATTCAAAAATGTTGTTCATTCACTAAGTTTGCAAAATTATCTAGTATAGAGTATTCGGCAAAAAATACAAAATGCATTTCGTGTCTCATAGATACTAAAGTTGAGATTCATAATTGTTTTGTTTGTAATTAAAACAAAGGTCAGTGTATTTGATGAAATGCTAAATTTTTAGTGCTCAAACTGAAACAAAATGTTTAACAGACCCACATTTACAGTACATGTACATTATGTATTGTTAATCATACATAGTTTGCCATTTTGATATTCCATGATTCTTTTTTTGTTGCTGTTTGATTTTTGTTTTTAATATTTTATTTAAAAAAAATAAAAATAAACACTGCTTCTCGACTGCAGTTCTAACACTAAAATAAATGCAATTTAAAAACAGTATTATTAATAGGAATTATTGTGATAAACATTTAGCAAAATAATAATATATTTTTACTATACACCTCCAACTCCCTTTGACAAAAAACTTATCTTAATATCACTCTGAACAGAATAAATGGATAATGTTCAGTTAACACACTAGAAACTATAGCATACTTTATCAACATATCCATAAAAGATTGCAAGTATCTTACAAGAATAACCCAATAAGATTAATAAATCTACACACAAATGCACAAAAATTTATAAAGCCCGAGTCTTTTATATTTTATCACTGTATAAACATATAAAATTTCATTCCACAATACAAAATGCACAAAGATGGTGTGCAGCACAATCTTAAATTACCCTACTCCATCTCCAATTCAGTCAATACAAATGTACATCAGCTATGCATTATGTAATATTATTTTGGCTTTTCTTCTTTGGACAAACCAGGAACAATTTCATATTCTTTGTATGTAGGAAAACGAGCTGAAAAAAAGAAGAAAAAAAAAAGAGCATGGTTTATTAAAAGACAAAAATAAAACTTATTAAACCTACCTTAATGGAGCAGTGATTTGTTAATGGAAGCAAAGAATCAATGGAAGAAAAAACATAAAACCTGGAAAACGACATAGGTATTTTTAATGATGATTTTGTAGACCATATCTTAAAGGTTAATACAAAATCAGTGAATCTGCTATTTCCTTTTCGGAACAAGCATAATACACAGTGCTTAGAAAGACTAAAAATTATGAGCCAAACTTACGAAGCCTGAATTTCTTAAAGGGACATTCCTGAGTTCGTTGAATTGTAATATGTTATCAACTAATAAAATATTTCTAAGATTAAACTTGCATATTAAATATATTTTCTGGTTTATAAAATCAGTCTGTATACTTAATGTGTTTCTGGTCGTTTTAATATTTGTAAGAAGCCCAAGCAGGATTTTGTCTTGAAATAATTCCGTATGTTAAAAAAAATGATATTTTTGGAATAAAATGAAATTTAACCTAGTAAAAATATTAGAATGATCCAAAACACGTTTAATATACAGCCACTAATATTTTATGTAAAAAAAAATAATTTGATATGTAATTGCAATCATCAAAAAAGCTTAGTCGATAACATCTTAAAACGTGCAGCAAACGCAGGAATGTCCCTTTAAATGTATGTGTTTATAAATCTGTAATATATATAACTACAGTTAACTCTCATTATAGCGGTATTTATCATTATGGAATATTCAGATTGCCGCACACATTTACTGCATCTGTTTTATTCCAATACTTAAAACAGAATATTCCATGTCCAGTATTGGCAGTAATTGCTGGTAACAAATGTGTATTTCCAATGCATTTGTTGTTCTTTATTATGACACACAGAACACTGTTTTTGAGTGCAGCCGGTTCCGTCAATACATGATTGGCAGACCCCCTGATTAGCTCTGGTTGATTGTGCATGCCTGTCAATTACATTGCAGTGATTACAAGGTCTATTGTTTAAACACTAGTGTCTTGGGACAAATTTACAATTTATATGGTCAAAATACCACAGCCTCCGACGAAGTGATGCTGTACAGAAATTTTGATAACATTTTGGTAAGTGAAATAATGAGTAGCCAATTTCAAAGAAAGTTACCCTAAACACACACATGATGAAATTGCTAGCCATTTCAACTTTGTGATCTTGCAGTGCATTTTGTTTTTTTGTTTAACACATTATAATTACGGTTATATCGGCGTCGGACATATGGTTATGTCGAGAAAAAAACCCAGTGGTTAGCTGACGGGGATCGATCCTAGACTGACCACGCATCAGGCGGGCACTGTACCACTGGGCTATGCTGCCTGCTCTTGCAGTGCAATGCTAAAATACTTACAAAGCTTTCCAGATGGTTCGTCCACAGACGATTCGTCCACCATACAATTTGTCCACCCACCTCGGACAATTTGTCCACTCGATTACAACATTTAGACCAATAAATTTAAAACGATATTTCTTAGCAATTGAAATAGTCAGTTATTTTTGTTTTGTGGTAAACTACTATAGCATATAAAACAATTGCAATTTTAGTGGTACTATCAACTTATTGTCTGTCTGTGTCCATTATAGTACTTTGTTGATATGTTGTTATTCAAATTGCTCTTCAATTACACCTATAATTCTGACATACTACTTAGAAAATAAAGCTAGTAGCTAGACAAAATTTTGTCATTTATGTCAAACATGCATAACGTGATGTCATTCGAAGTAACCAACCAATAAACAAAAATATCATCTCCATTCCGCTACCAAGTTCCTGCCAAGTTCTAAATTAAATATAAAATTATAGTGGTCGAATTGTCTAAGAAATGTTTTTGGTTTCGAGCGAATCGTCTTGAGTTTCAACAGTGGACAAATTTTTAATGGATGAATCATCTGTGGAGAAATTATCTTACAGTGATATTCAGATTATTGTGAAAACAAACTGTATGGATACAGCAAATATTATAATTATAAAACAAATATAATTTTGTTTTTAAGTTTTGTTTTTGTCTCAGAACTTTAATAAATATAATACAACTTGTGCATAATATTCAACAAAATTAACAATTATTTGCCAAAACTAAGGGAGCTAACTCTTAACAATCTATATAACGGCAAGACCTGTACAGCACCAACATGGTCATTATAAATAGGGTTGAGCCTACATCTATCTAAGAATCTAAGAAAAAACATGCTTTACAAATGTAATCCTACTATATGTAAATTAATACAATAAAATATGTATTAATTAATTGTTATAAAACTGGATTCAGTGCAGATTCAATGTCATCTAACTGCCAGTAAGTGCATGTACAGCAGTATTATTTTAAATTATACGTTTCTTTTAAATCATAGTTATGATTGGAATATGACATTAGCTTCAGTTATTTCAAGCAAGATCACCAATACTGGTACCGGGTAACATACTTTTCTCAGATTCTGGATTCACCTTGGTGGTGTAATCAGGTGATGGTAAGTCAGCCGTGGTACTCTCCTGTAAAGAAAACGCAGACTGATATAACAGACAGTGTCATTTCTCTAAATCACACAAAATAACTGTCATTAGTCTGTCCCATCATCCTACAATTTTTTTTATTATAAATAATTTCAGTTTGGATTGATGTAAGAAGAAAAGTAAAAGTGTTTTGAAAAACAAAAAACCCTAAGTATTTTTGTGTGCAATTAAAAATACAATCGGCTCAGAAATAAATAACTTGTAGTAAATGCCACAGTATTAAAAAAGGCATTCCCTGTAGGAAGGATTATAGAAAACAAACGGCTCAGAAATAAATAACTTGTAGTAAATGCCACAGTATTAAAAAAGGCATTCCCTGTAGGAAGGACTATAGGTGCATACACATTGCAACACAAAGTTTGATTTCAATTTAATGGATTAACAAGGGATCTTCATTATGCACTTTCCCAAAGACAGGACAATCACACGTGCTGCATCAGTCATGACATACTGATTGGGGCATGAAACTCCCAGGGAGCATTGATACTGTGACCTATCGCACCTCAGAATTACCAAATCTCTGACATTCAATAATCAGTTAATAAATCAATGTGCTCTAGTGCCACTGTGGTGTCGTTTTAAAAACAAAACAAAGTTTTAACTTCATAGTCTTACCAATGTCACTTCCTCTCATCTTAACAAAACTAATGAAATGTGTAACGTAATTAATATAATTAGTAAAATATAATATTATATAACAATGAACCAATCATTTCCGTATTGTTTAATACTACACTTAAACCTCTCAAAACCAGACCCTCTGTAATTTGGAATTCCCTGAAAACTGGATGTGTTTTCGTAGCCCCTTTTTAAATATCTGTACAGAAGAGAACCTCTCTAAACCGGATACCTCATAAAACTGGACTTTTTAATGGTCACGAGGGTGTCTGCTTTAAAGGAGTTTCATTGTATATACCATATTTAAGTAACCTATTTAAGATACATATTATTTCACATTTATGCTTTTAGGAATAGACAACTTGTACAAGGAGTACTTGAATTTTCTATATCTAAACCTGTGATGTATGAAAACCATATTTTCACTCATTGCTTGGCAATTCATGAAAATATAATATTTACACATCATTGGTTGACATAAAAATCTTATTAAAAAAACACCATGAAGTAGCCTCTGTGTATTGCAATGTGCATGTTCCATTGTTCAGGTTGTCTCAGGGTGTTTACTTATTATTACTTATTATTTATAGGTTGTTCATTAATGAACAAGATCTTTGCGATCAAGTCATGTGATCACATTTAAGGTTTTATATACTGGGTCGCATTCCATAAAGTGATCTTAGGACTAAGATCACCTTAGTGCATAAAGTAACCATGCACTTAAGGTGATCTTAGGGCTAAGATCATTTTGTAGAACAGGGCCCAGGTAAGTAATCTAGGTGCATTTCTATTAGAATCTTGTGATGGATTCACTGAGGGCATTCTGATTCTGGGAAGCCACCCGTACTATCAGCCACACATATTTTTATAACTTTACCAATTTGGCTTTTTCTTCCAACTGTTTTGCTCTTTCAATGGTTCTCATCATGATAGCATAATTCATATCTAATTCCTGTAAAAAAAGTTAAATAAAAATTAAATGGATCAATTCACCTTAATCAATCTATTTTCTGGCATCAAAATAAATGATAAAATTACCATAGTCAATAATATTATGACAAAAGTAAAACAGGCCGGTATTTATAACGATTCTTAGAATTTTTAAAGAAAATTCTCAAAAAATTCTTAACATGTTAAAAATACTCAAAAATAATTTTTAAAATTCATCTGAGACAAACTTTTAGTTTAGTCTTAAGTAAAACACAAATAAAATTCTCAGATGGAATTCCCTTCATTGTTAGGGGACCAATCTAATTAAAATTAGCTCCACTGACCCTGTAGAGCTAATTTTGATCAGATTGTTAGGGGACATTCCCATTTATATTTAATATCACATAAGCGGACGAAAGTTGTCAAACGTCAACGATTAGAGCTGCAACATGACAGAAGCAGCAAACCGAAGCGTAAACCGAATTGGACTGAAAATTAAACATTGAGTCTTGTTCGTTTAGTGGACGAGAGAATATATTTGTCTGCGTCGCCCTCCAATCCCTATTATGACAGCTATTTTGTCCGAGATAAGAATTCTTAATCCAACTTTAAGAGTTCTTCATGTGACTCCTAACTTTTTCTAGATTCTAAGAGCAATCTGAAAGCAATTCTTATATTTAAGAATTTTTAAGCATTTAAGAATCTTTATAAATACTGGCCCAGGAGAGCAATATATTCAATGTGTATTATTCCTCCTGAACCGGTCTTGGTGGCATCGTGGTTAAGCCATCAGACATAAGGCTGGTAGGTACAGGGTTCGCAGCCCAGTACCAGCTCCCACCCAGAATGAGTTTTTAATGACTCAATGGGTAGGAGTAAGACAACCACACCCTCTTTTCTCTCATTAACCACTAACAACGAACTCACTGTCCTGGACAGACAGCCAAAATACCTGAGGCATGTGTCCACTAGTGTTGGGAATCGAGTAGAATTCCATCATCAGTTTTAA
>JAECMU010140272.1:0-14051 GCA_016106625.1 Dracogyra subfuscus
GTCGATGTGTCCATGGGGCTATTTCTCATTACACCCAGTACACCACGAGTGGTATATCAAAGGTCGTGATATATGCTATACTTTCTGTGGGATGGTGCATATATATAAAAGATCCATTGCTATTAATGGTAAAATGTAACGGGTTTATTCTCTAAGACTATATGTCAGAATTACTAAATGTTAGACATCCAATAGTCGATGATGTGCTCTAGTAGTATCATTAAACAAATCACTTTTTTTTAAACTGTTATTTTCCTAAAGTCTTGAAGCATGACACTGAAGCTTTCTAGACATATGCATGCATATAATAATTAGCGTCCGAAACTCACTGTTGAAATGAGCGGGCAGCGTGGCCCAGTGGTACAGTGCCCGCCTGATGCGCGGTCGGTCTAGGATCGATCCCCGTCAGCTAACCACTGGGTTTTTTTCTCCACATAACCATACATGTATGTCCGACGCCGATATAACCGTAATCATAATGTGTTGAGTGCGTCGTTAAACAAAACACAACAACAACAAACAAAAAACACTGTTGAAATGTTACTATGTTAGTATTTTACTTTCGAAAACATGATTTGGTGCACGTGTTGAAACGAAACACAATGAGTGACATACACGACTTAGAAGAGCGAGTTCGCCATTAAGTCCGGAATGCCAATAATGTCATAAATTAGACAGACGTGAAAATAGAGTATCAAAATTTAGAGGTTAGTGAAGATGAAGTAAATGGGTTTTAGGTGTGTTGGATATTTGTAGCAGACGTGCACACACACTGACAAGGGACAGACTGTACAGTATTATATGTAATAAAATACTGTTCATATTTTATCCAGTTGATCACCGACGTTATGAAATGATCAGACCAAGTGGAGCATGGGAAACGCTCCAGACATCATGATATATATCGGTCTGCCTCCACTGCATTTGATGAACTATACTGGATGGATTGCACCTAACTGGAATGAACTGGAATAGCTATTTAACGATGTCTCGGCTCATTTTGAAAACCGACTATTTGGTGCCTAGCATATGGTTAATTAGATACTTGATTGAGAGAGTGGAAATCGTAACACACCAATCTGGAAATGCAGTAAGCGAAAAACTTTGTTTTGTTTAACGACACAACTAAAGCAAAGTAATTTATTAATCATCAACTATAAACATATGGTCATTTTGACACAGTCACAGAGAGGACACCCGCTACATTTGTCCATCAGTAACAAGGGATCTTTTATATGCACTATCCCACAAACAGGATAGTACACACCACGACCTTTGATATACCTGTCTTGGTGCACTGGCTGGAACGAGAAATAGTCTATAGTGGGGGATTTTATATGCAAATTCCTGTATACATGTCCATACCACTGTTATTGATGGATATAGTTGGGAGACGGGAATCTCAAGTCCATTGAGGGTGATCGATCCTGTGAACCATCACACACCAGGCGAGCGTCCTGCCACTGAGTTGCGTCCTGCCACTACACTCAGCTGGACACACACGCTGATGTTGTACTGAAAATATACCATGCATGTGATCTGTATAAGAAAGTGATTCTGCATGTATTGTAACTGTTGAATTATTTTTAAAGGAAACATTATTCGATTCACTCATTTCAGGGCAGTAGGCTCGTAATGAGGGGTTCGGGGGTTTCCAATGAATCGCACGCTGAAACAAGACAAAGTAAAAGTGTTTTGTTTGCAATACTAGTATTAGGCTAATTTTGTAGGTGTCCAAGAAAAATGTACATAAACACCTCCACTGGTTCCATATTCGAACCCCAGATTCAGACCACGCTACGCCCCTGCATTTTACATGTGCTTACATCCACTGAAGGTTAAAAACCGCCTATCTTGGGCGCATTCTCCCAGTTCCCCGGGAAATGTGTCAATGACAGGTCTCGATTCACTCATACAATGGCTAAATCTTATTGCGAAGTGGAATTGCACAATATTCATACACGATGCCATAAACGACCAAAGAGTTGCGGTATTATGACGCAGATAGGTGGCCTGCTGTATCCGTGTTGGAGACCACGACTCGAGCCCAGGACTGACATTACGTGTTGGGATTACCTCTTATTTCATAATAAACTTACGTGTTCTCCATTACCTGCTTTCTGCCAAACAAATTATAAAAATAAAATGTTCCGGTCGTGCAACAGAAACCTAACACTTTACAGATCCCATACGAATACGATTTATTCGAAGCAAGGGAAATACAATTAATTCCTCCTGTGACATTTCCGCATGTGGAATGTCTTAACAAGAGCTAATATTGAATTATATCCTGATTTACGGAAGGCAAAGAATAATATTAGTGGGAGGAGTCAACCAGGAACTTGAACGTTGCGCGGATCCACATCTGCTTGTGTATCAGTCTGGGCAACCACGTGGTGGTTTCGCGCGGTTTCCTGTATCACACAACAGTTTATTTCATCTAGCAGATACAACTAGCCTTTCCAGAAAAGAAATCTAAAAAAAAACTTTTAACATTGTATGACTTAGCTATTCATATGAGTATAAAAAACTTGGGCTTAAAGTCAACAAAGTGACTACTTAATACGGGTTCATCTGAATTACATTAGACAATAAAACGAACTATATTGTTGGACTCTTTGTCCCTGCACAGATAGAACTGAACGTATTAATGGTGTTGTTTTGCATGTTGACAGAACAATCATAACTCTACAATCGTTTTAGTACCTAGCACTGCGACTATGACTGTTATTTACGATTTAAAAAAAAAACGTCTGTTGTTTGAGTAGAAATATTCTTCTAGCTAGTTAACCTCGATATTCTAAACTTGTAGCGGTAATTAGCATTACGTCCAAACAGTCGCATACACTCGGAACGTCTCACACCCTTTGAAAATGTCACCAGATCTTTTTGTGACCAAGACTCCCACATTTCTAACGCACTCAGCATTCTTTATCCGCTTTACTTAGACACCACGATATTTCCTACTAGGTGTGGCTGTTGGACAAATAGTGCATTTGGTCTATTTGTTTCTTCTTCTCGATATTACTTAAAGGAACAGACCTTAGTTTTTAAACAATGGGGAATAATTTTCACATAGACTCTAGTTTCAACCCTTAAACATGGACACTAAGTTTGGTTGATTTACAAACCTGTTGCAAATTCGGATACAACAAAGTGAAACAAGAATCTATGATGTTAAAATACTCTTAAAAATAAACTAAAACGCGACTCCATAAGAGTTGCTTCTCAGACGCACGTGCGTTTTTAAAACTATGAAAAAATTCATTTTGTGGCATTAGAAACACCAGAATAACCAGAAACACTTTGGATGTACGGAAATGAATAATCTAAAGAATAAAATATAATAATGTTTGATTTCAGTGATCATAGTCGGCTCTAATAGTGAAAAATATGACTTAATGTTTAAAAACTAGGGTATGTCCCTTTAATTCAAGACAATCTTATTAAGAAGTTTAAAAAGTATAACCATGAAACTACATTCTGCAATTTTAGCAAGTCATACACTCCAGACAGGATCAATCTGAATGGCCGGCGAATTTTAAAATAATTATAGAAAATGGAAAAATGAAGTGACCATCAGTCAAGAGAAACAAAACATCTCCTCCTACTTCCACTTTACTTCATATTAGACAGAAGGATATTTTGGATAGTTTAGTTCAGTGCTTATGAATAAGCCACTTTCAAGTACGCTTTCTTGGTCAAACGACCTGGCTGCTTGGGTTATCTGGCAAGGGAACAGAGATAAATCGGTTAGAACAACAGGGGAAATCTGCTGCTGCTGTTAAACAGGTTACGTTTGATGACTATTAGTAACAAGGGACAATACAATATTATACAATATCACAGACGTTCCAAGATCTATAGTTTGACGGTACGATTCCTGACAAGGGCAAACTGAGTGGTCGTTTTACGGCTATTTCAGTGACCGTGTTGTTAAGAGCCACCCCCGTCGAACCGTTAGGAATGTTTTAATCAACGATTGGAACCGGTATCGTGATGCGAACTCACTACCTATGAGCTATCTCTTTAACACGGTCCTGTCAGTATTGCTTTGTGATTTTGCTATGTGTGGTCGATGTTATTATTGTATTGACGTAGAGCAGGGAATGTTTTGAATGCAGGAAGCACGTGTTAGTCGTTTTATGTAGTGTTGTGTTTCCACAAACAATCTGCCTGAGATATTGAAGGTAACAGTACATGCTGTGGTCCGCAGCTTGGTTTGTTTTTGTTTACATATCGCTGTGTAATCGTATAGTAGCATGTCTTACCGATATATTTGTTACTTTGATTTTACACTGGACGTACACCAAGTTATAAAATGGGTCAATGCACGCATTCAATGGTACGCATACGAGAGAAAAATGCGTAGTGATTCGTATGCAAATCTATAACTCCTTGGCTGTAATACTAATATAAATAAACGTTGGTATCCAGATTCGGCAATGTTTATTTAATTCGGGCAAAAATCAGTCTGCACCCCCTCCCCCCAACAATACCCTTACGGGAGCCCGTACGCTTGTGAGTGCAACCATTGTATTTTAAACTAGTATGCTCTGGGTCCAAGCCTCATCACACCAATGTGACACTGATGTGAAGACAAACCACACATAGTTTACAAGGATTTGAAGACAAACCACACATAGTTTACAAGGATTTAAGACTAACCACACATAGTTTACAAGGATTTAAAAACAATATTTACCTTCTCAGTATATCGAACTACCGAACTAGGACACAACTTTGTGTAAAACATTATGACGGAATTTTTTGTTTTTTTTTGTTCTGTTCTCGACGGAGGAGCCGGACAAGGCCAGCACTTGTGCCCAGGACAGGCGTGCGCTACAACAGCTTGCTCTGAACGTGCACGTTAAACATTATTCCATTCCATTCCATGTTATATTTCATCAACGCGTATACAAATAATAATTATTTGCTAGCGAATACCCATGCTTAAACATTAAACAGTCAAGTTTTATATACTCAAAATTAGTGCGGCTTAAAGTCGTAAATCCTAGTTTGAACCTGTGGAAATGTTTGGTTAATCTACAAAGGTGTAACGCATTTCGATCAACTGACAATAGCTTGAAACATGAGTGTGATGTTGAAATAGGAAAATACCATTAAGGTACGTTCTTTTTTTCATTTTTTTTTTAAATTAAGAAAAATGCAATTCGTGGCATAAGACACAACACATCTGAAGTAGATGTACGGAAATGGATAATCAAACCAATAAAATCGAAATAATGTCTGATTACAACTATTAAAAAACTGAGGTCAGTCACTTTAACAGGTATTGGTTCTGGGTTTTAGGCCCTCCTTTTGCACAATGCTACGTATATCTGCCATTTTACTGGGTTACTTCTTTCTGTTATTCAGTGATAAGCTTAGACAGGAACCGACGACACTGTAAGCCGTTTGTTGGATCGAAGACTGAAAACAGACGATGATTGTACTGAAAACTATACTATCTCCCCCGTCCTTTTTGCCCAGTGTTTTAAATCCCGCGCAATGTTTAATTCTAATCTTCACAGGTGTCTCACAACTACAGACACCTCGAGTGTTTCCCCCGCCAGACAATCACATCCCACAACTCTCCCAGATAGCCCTCGTTCCTGACACACCTAGCACGGGCACCAGCGCGCCAGGATTGTCAGGTGGGAATGCTAAAACGAAACCCCTGTTTCCTTTCGGCAATTAACGCCGAGGATTTTTGTTTGTCCGTTTCTGGCATCAATCGCGTTTGTAGATGGCCAGAATGGCTGAAATCCTCGCGGGTAATCACCTGTACGATTGCTTCTTGACAGTTTACCTGGGTGATTAAACTGTGCGATATTCGCAGTATCACACGGGGTTCTGTTTTCTGTAGCAATGTGGCTCGCGGTAATAGCCGCGCCTGCAATTTATATAACATTACGCCGCTGATACTAACAAATCCAAACAACACAGCTGCTATCAAAGCATAGGGTAGTGTTAATAAAACGATACTTCCAGTTTTCTACTAAGTCATATCTTATCATGTATGAAAAACGTCTGTTCTGTTTAACAACACCACTTGGGCATACTGATTAATTATTGACTATTCGATAATTCTGACACGTAATTCGAGGAAACTCGCTACATTTTGGTTTCATTAGCAGCAAGGAACTTTTATATGCACTTTCTCACAGACATGATAGCACATACCACAACCTTTGACCAGTTGTGGTATGTCATGTATGCAAGAATGAAAATCAATAGAATTGTTTGTTCAATTCTCATCAACATAATTATATTATTAATACAGAACTTTGCATTATATTTTATTTAAAACGATTAACCACCACCACCACCACCACCAACAACAACAATGATTCGCTTTTCACCTCAACCCCTCCAACCACCCCCACACAAAAAAAAAAACCCACAAAAAAACCACACACAGAAAACAACAACAACAACCAACAACAACAACAACAACAAAAAACCCTAAAGAAACATCAACCAAGACAGCCCCACACCCAACACACTATGGTTTACATCTCCTACACTTCCCGTGTGTGTAAAACATTTAGAAGCTACGGCCCCGGATCTGTAATCTAGAAAACATCTCCCCACAAGTTTAGATCAAAGTGGTGGAAAGAATAACAGTTCCTCCCGACCTTATAACACGCCAAGTGATCGGGCCGAACATGGATTACGGCCGCTGATCAAAGCTTTCAGAGTCATTGACGGACTCATGGATCGCATGGTCTTCATTAGGACTGCCATTTAGCATCATCCAATTGGCCGATTAGCCAAGTGATAAACATGTTTTTTCTCTTATTGTTTATTATTTCTCTAGCTCGGTTAAGTAGCAGGAGAGGGAGAACATGCCCAGTACCGCGCTAAGTGGCTGCTATTTTGGGTTTTGTGTAAAACACGTGTCACTGTCTTAGGTAAGAGAAATAATGCTTCTTTGACGACACCTCAAAATACCTTTAAAATACGACTGCTTGGGGTTTGAAATAGGTTGTTACGACACTTGGTCCCAAGCGCATGTACAGGTGGAAGGGTCGAAACCGCCCTTCTCAATACACTTTTTAAAAAATGTACATATTTTGGAGAAGCATGACTCGAACCCTTCGCCACATACAACACTCCCACCCTTACACCCGCATCTGAGTCTAGAGGCTGAGAGAAGACATTTAAACTCACTAGCGACACACAGGATACCATCGATCCCTAACAGAGAGAGGAAGACCGAGCGATAGAAAACAAAGACAAATACAGATAGATACATTGGCTATGTCGCTGTTGTAAACATGTACACGAATGTGTACGCAGATGTGAGTGCTCGATATTAAACAGTGTTTATACAGTTTGTTCTCTATCCTGTTCCGTACTGTTACAACACCTGCTAAGCGCTTGTTAGAAAACACGTAAAAAGGTCAACCGATGCCAGAATCCATGTAGCATATTGATATAAATATATATATAAACCCATCCCATCTTCAAATCGCACATCAAAAAATGGTATTGGTCCAAGTGATGAATCAGAAAACCGCACTCCGTAGTCATCAATATATTATTCTGGGGCAAAACGGTGGTGGTGGTGGCGGTGGTGGTGGTGGTGTGTGTGTGTGTGTGTGTGTGTGTGTGTGTGTGTGTGTGTGTGTGTGTGTGGGGTTATGTCCTCCACTTTTACTTGTTATTGTGTTGAGAATGCTGTAAATTCCATATTTGAACTTTTCTCAAGTGAGCATGTCACCGTCTAACAAGTCCGGACACTTTGGGCCATTAAAGGTCAATTCTCTGGACCACCGGACTGACAACAGCCCCTCCACTTTGAACTCGCTCTGACAGTACCCTCCATTTTCTAACAGAGTCCGTAGAACCCTGCTATTTAGGTGTTAATATAGGTTATTCCAGAAACGGTCAAATTCTCGCTTTGGGATAGGATACTCCAGATCTTCTCGAGTTGAGATATAGCTTATTGCAGAAACAGTCTCGCATTGCAATGGGCTACGTTTAAATTAAATGTTTACCTCAATTTCTTCAGTATCTGCTACTGAGAAGAAGTTACACAAATATGGAGTAGAATGTACAGATGGTATAAACACCGCAGTACAACAGTGCGGTTTTCAATTACATACGTATCGAAAAGACAACAAACTTTTCTAAACAAGCAACTGCAAATTGTAGAAAAATAATACATATGTGCACAAGTAATAATTTAGTTGAAATAAACACAATTAATCTTTTTAATATTAAAAACCCGCTGACTCTGTTTAGTGAGGGTTTTTTCACTGTTCCTTCAGTATTAATATAAGATCTGTCAGAAGGAATCTTTTCAACAACTTGTCTCTGTGCGCCGTTTACAACCGCCAGGCACGTTTCGAACATACTGGTAATTACTTTCGGTTCTGGTGAATGCTGAGGCGGTTCCAGAAGTGATCAGAGAGGGGTGACCGAGATGCCATACTAATTTCGAAAACCGCGGGCATTTTTCGTTATCGCAAGTCTAGTTTTAAGCAGATCATTTTTAAATTTCGCGCCTCAAATTCAAAACGGTTACGCGACAAAATAGGTTACCTAAGATGTTCTGTAACCGAGTACCCGAAATGGTTTATTCCCAGAGTCTGTGCCGTATCCGCACGAGGCGCTGTGGTTTGTGTGGGGTCAGCATGATAGACATCATGCTACCTACAGTGGATGGGCCTAATAATATGTATTTATTGTTTTATTTAAAGTTTACTGTTGGATTATTGCTATAGTATACTGCAGAATCATACTCCAAGTGTTTCATATTATAATTATTTAAAGTTTAATGTTGGATTATTGCTATAGTATACAGCAGAATCATACTTCAAGTGTTTCGTATTATAATTATTTAAAGTTTAATGTTGGATTATTGCTATAGTATACAGCAGAATCATACTTCAAGTGTTTCATATTATAATTATTTAAAGTTTAATGTTAGATTATTGCTATAGTATACTGCAGAATCATACTTCAAGTGTTTCATATTATAATTATTTAAAGTTTACTGTTGGATTATTGCTATAGTATATTGCAGAATCATACTTCAAGTGTTTCATATTATAATTATTTAAAGTTTACTGTTGGATTATTGCTATAGTATACTGCAGAATCATACTTCAAGTGTTTCATATTATAATTATTTAAAGTTTAATGTTAGATTATTGCTATAGTATACTGCAGAATCATACTTCAAGTGTTTCGTATTATAATTACTACACAGACACACTGTCACTAACCTGACATTGGTTCCCCTGTCACGAACTGAAGAGGCTACTCTGGGTCTGCATTAAACTATACAGGGATAATTGTTGAGTTATAAACTTTAAATAAATGTCTACTTCAATGAACATTAACTGTGATAATTGTTGTTTGTTTTTGTTTTTTAACGACGCACTCAACACATTATAATTACGGTTATATCGGCGTCGGACATATGGTTATGTCGAGAAAAACAAACCCAGTGGTAAGCTGACGGGGATCGATCCTAGACCGACCGCGCATCAGGCGGGCACTGCACCATTGGGCTATGCTACCCGCTTTAACTGTTATAATGAAATAGACTGAATTAATGTGGCCCTTAAACTGCAACGATAGCAGATATCCCTATAGCATGCCAAAATTTAATGAATAGCTATTATTTCTTTTAGAAGTATATGTTAATATTGTGTTGTATGTGTATATTAGATAGTATTAGTTTTCTTGCATTTACCTATTTATTTTTGTAGACGTTTTGACGGTTGCCCTAAAGTCCACAGCTAACGGTATCGGTATATCAATGTGTGTAGGTAGCCTAATGTGTGTAGGTAGCCTAATGTGTGTAGGCAGCCTAGTGTGTGTAGGTAGCCTAATGTGTGTGGGTAGCCTAATGTGTGTAAGTAGCCTATATTTACGATACTGTATTTGTATTTCTTAATTTAATTTTATTATCCACTATATTACCGTACCGGTATGTGTAATTGCAGGTCACGGTATATAATCAAGTCAGTTTACCGGCGATTGATTAATATTCAGTCGTATAACGTACGTTAATTATGTGTGTATGTATATTTGATGTTTACTTACCATTTGATATAGAGTATTGCATTAAGTATTGCAAAAACACTTATAACAAAGTATAAATGCATCTTAATAATGAGTTGGCTGTCGAATTAAACAACACAAAACAAAGAACACATTTAAAAAAAAGTAATAATGATTTAAAATAAATAAATATAAATATAATAATAATAATAATAATAATATATAAAATAATAATAATAATAATAATAATAACAAATAAATAAATAAATAAAATATACAAAATAATAAAAGCTATATACAACACAAACCAATACAATACATAATAATACAATACACTTTACAAAAGCGGCGAAGACATTATTGGCAGACTATAACTGGCAATGCTGGAGTGAAAGAACAGGTAAGACATGTATGTAACGATCTGTTGACGTTTAAAATGTAGACACTTAGATAGATTTATTATAATTCTCCCATTATTGGAAGACAAACGTTGGTAGAAGTTTTGCATGCATGTATTTAACCATCTATTGTATATTTTGGGCAAATGGTGCATCCTGAAATCACGACACATTGGACATATTAATACAAAATGGTATTCATCATCAATAACTTGCATATTACACAGTTTCCTGTAGTGATGTTAAATATTGCTCAGAGTAGTATTATTTTCTTTCTACTAAATGGTGTGTTTAGATCTGTAGATAATAACTAAACTGCAGAGTTTATTTCTATATATGTTAATATATTTTAATACGGTAAACTGTTAAGACCATGTGTTTTTGAGAATGTATTTTAATAATGCTATTTTTACTTATAGGATTTGTTTGACGAGATGACCTATAATTCTCCAGAATAATGAACCCTTAAACTAAATCTTCACCGAGTCCAGTTGTTTGTACGGAAGGAAGTAGCAATGGATTCGACGTAGAGACATACACACGACAAAATTCGAGAGCGTCCAACAACCTGGTAAAACGAGTAATGCCTTTTAGAACATTTCTCGGCTTGTACTCCAAGAATTCGGAAAACAAATAAGAAAAACAAATGTCTACTGTGACCCGCTAACATAGCGAAATATTGAATACATATAATCATCATATCTTACCCGTGTCGGACACCTAGCAACTGAATCATCGGTCTGTGGTATGGTAATCCCGACCACGAGGCGCTGACCAGACGGAGCTGTGTTCTCAGTTAACAAAACACAACCAATTACATGCGTTTTATTTAATACCAACACAAGACCTCCTCCCTTTAACGGTGTCCTGGCGACAAAAATATGTCTCCGGTTACCTCCTTGCAGCAGTGTTTTTTCTTCTTTGTTTTCATTTTGGAAACCCAGTTCGACATTCGTCAGCCCTGGTAGAATTTTAAAGTTCTTTTTTTTTTCTTTTTCTTTTTGTATAGCACGATAATCATTTAGGTCAGGTTTTCACTTTCTCAAACAGCTCACCGCCAATGTTGAAAGGAACCAAACGTTAATATAATTGACGTTTTGAAAATTAATAGTCGTGTTATTTTGTGTGTTGTTAGGTTTCATACAAACGGTTTCCCGTGCAGCATGCATAATCGTGTTTTCTTTTCTTGCTGATAACAGCCAACAACCTCCCTAAAGACCCGGACTCCACCTTATAAAATAACCACAGTCTGTTTGGTTTAACAAGTCTTAATGTTGTATTTAATGACTAATACAGTGACTGATACCGGTTTCTCATGGTTTAGACAAAAATAAAATAAAAGAAGATATGTGCGAAATAGCAGGTCGGTATGTCTGTACGCATTTTGTTGGGCGGAAAGTGGGGTGGATGGGTGGTGATGCCGAACTCTCGAAAAAGTACCTTTTTGAGTGCTGACATCGTAAAAGACCCGGTGCACCCCTACCTCATTCACACACACACACACACATACACAGAGAGAGAGAGAGAGAGAGAGAGAGAGAGAGAGAGAGAGAGAGAGAGAGAGAGAGACTACGAGGTACTGGCCTGTTGTCCATAGACTATAATATAAAATACACTGACAAAGGTGTGGCTTTAAAAACTGTGACATTTTCAACATAAAACTCGTGTCACGGACTTAAACGACAAATATGTAGTGTTGTTTGTTTGTTTGTTTGTATGTTGTTGTTTTTGTTTGTTTTTTGTTTGTTTTGTTTGTGTGTGTTTTTTGTGGATTTTTTTTTATTTTTTTTTTTTGGGGGGGGGGGTTGTTGTTGTTGTTGCTGGTGCTTGCTGGATTTTTATGTTGTTGTTTTGTTTTTGTAGTTTTTGTTGTACAGTTGTTGTGGGTTTTTTTGTTTTCTTCTTTTATTGAAGTTATTTTTGAAACTCTGTAACTAATCTTGGGTAAAACTGTGAACTACAAATACTCTATAGATAAATTACTGTTTCACATCTGCTGCAAGAAAGATTAGGCAAGAGGCAGTAGTTAGGTACCACGAGGAAAATGTTTGGCAACCATTTTGGATTTATGTAATTTATGGAATACACCATTTAATACGCTATTTATTTTGTAATATAGCCCGCTTACCTCCAGCATTTACGAAAGAAACTTGAATATCTCAAACAAATCATGGTTATGGCATGTAGAAACTACCATATGGCACAATTAGCGGTGTGGGATTTGTTAACGGCCATATTGGAATTATGAAAGTGAAGTAGGCCTGTGAATTCAACAAGATAAAACTTTAGTAAATAGCTTCCACCGAATATATATTTAGATTTTAAACCAAACGCTTCCTAAATACCATTACATATATGTGGTACAAAATAGATGCGGTTTCACAGCTATATTGAATATATACAAATTAAGGCATATTTTCCCCATGAAGGAATTTGGTGGAACATTAGAGTGCTGTTCCATGTACCTCCCTAAAATACACAGTAAAAAAGAATGGGATGGATGTGAGGGGGTTTTGTTTGACAAAAAACAGTCTAGATTTGTTTGTTTTGTTTAACGACACCACTTGAGTAGTCTTCAGAGAAAAACCCGCTACATTTACTAATGTTTTTATAGTCACTTTCCAAAACAACACAGCATATACCGCAGCCTTTGGTATACTAGTCGTGTGACACTGGTTGGACAGGAAAATATCCAATCAGAGGAGATTCAATCCTTCCAAAACACAACAGGCGAACACTCTTAGACCGGCTTTCTGCCAGAGGGTATGACGGTAAACTCGCTAACCTTTAAATCAAAGCAAACATTTTTATATTTTTCAGAAGGATTATAGTAGGAGAACTGCTATTTAAAATGTTTCGAAGTATGCGGAATGAAGTGTCTAAATTAAAAAAATTTATATATAACCACCTATAGAAATGCTTTCTGTAGAAAAAGTGTTTTTCAAATAATAATTAAAAATGCACATTTTTACACTGATCAACTATGGCTGCTCATATTATAAATGACCCAATTATCAAACTGACTTCAAAGCAAGTTTGACAAAATGTGTTAATAGACTTTAAGGTCTCACTACACAGTTGACTTCCAGGTGAGAGTTCATTTATCACGGACCACTGTAGTTCCTAATTGTGACATATGTTGTGGTTCACATATTCACTTCTAGCATTTGGGGAAGAATTAAACAATGTGTATGCTTAATGGTAAGCCTTCTGGAAGTAGTCTGCCCATGCTATTTGTAATATTATGCACTAACGTTTTGAGACATGGGTGTACAGCGGAAGAGATAGCCGGAGTGAATCGGTTACTGAACCACCTGTTCGGACTGGTACTACAGCCAGATGCGGACATATAGCAAAACACTGCTCAAGACGGAAATGTTCTCAAATTTGGAGTGAAAATAAATGATCATATAATGTATGTTCGCAATGGTGTACGTTGTTAGTGCCAGCAAGAACCCGATCTATCAGTAATCTTCAAAAAGGAGGGTTGGACAATTTAACAATGATTTCATTGACAGATCATTTCATTTCATCTTATTTTCGTGCTTATATCCAATTAAGGTTCGAGCACGCTGTCCTGGGCACACACCTCAGCTATCTGGACTGGTTGTCCAGGACAGTGGGTTAGTT
>JAECMU010140288.1:0-28422 GCA_016106625.1 Dracogyra subfuscus
TTTACATATAAATGGCATAAAACCTTTAATTTGCTCATATAGCCACAGGTTGATAACATTATTTCACCAAGTACCATAATATTAACTTCGTTTGGTATTGTGCTACAAATAATACTAATAATTTTTTTTAATCTAAATTTAAATAAGAAATATTTTAAGGGAACTTACCTTTACATGGATTTTTAATCAAATATCTTCTAATCAGTAGATGGTGAACAATGATTAGGATGTTTCTATTATATGGCTGAGAAGTTGATTGTTCAAAACTGGTGCCAAGCAAAACTTTGAATGACTCATTGACAGGCATTTAAAAAAAAATATAAATACACACCAGTCTCTCATGCTTCACTAATGAATCACTTATGATCAGTCACTGGACAGACAGTTACATATATACTCTATTTCACATTTTGGGTTAAATATATGTACATGTGCGTGTAGAATACCACAATTTAAAATGATAGTTGGACCAAAGTATGTTTCACACTTTTACAGAAAAAATGCATAGTGCAGTGTAAACACTGTGAGAGAGATTTGAAAAACCAAAAAACAACCATAATTGAAACTTCTAGATTTGTTCAATTTCTGAGTGTGAATTTTAGAAAATATAATTAAAAAGAAAATATTAAAGAATTTAATAACCATAATTTTAGGTGCCAGTAATGTGTAATTTACATGCATGATTAGAAAATAATAATAATAACCACACAAGTTAATATGCTATGTACAATATGTTAACATTTTAAATAAATTAAAAATATAAATTAAAATGATAATAATGATGAAAAAACACCTCACTGGGAGACAAAACAGATTTTTTCACAGATGTAACTTACGTGACATTTTGTTGTAACTTACGTGACATAGAGTAAATGGCCATACAATATTTTGGCAGCAAAGCACTGTTTCCTTTTTATGCATAAAGAGTACATTAACTATATGGCTTCATGTTCCAGCACAAATATTTCACAATTTCCTAAACACTTCACAGGAATTTTGGATTCTACAACATTAATTCAGAAATTTCAATTCTCTGATGTAACTTACGTGACACTAACTGAAACCAGCTTATACTAAACAAAAGTATTCTCCCCCAGTATTTGATACAAAAAAATAACCTTTATTTATTAAGGTTCCATCACAACAACAGAAAGAGTCAAAGACTCTATTCTTATAGAAGCTGGACTGATTTGATTTGTAATTTTCATCTCCAAACTGTAACTTACGTGACGTGAAATGGTCCAATTACACTTTTAAACAGTGTGTCATTCATAAAGTTAATCCAGTATTAACATGTACATGTACCAAAGAAATAAAAACTAAATACAACAGAAATTAGTTAGTAAATTATGTCACAAAGATGGTGAATGTTTGGGGGTATTGAGGACAAGAGCATTTACATGTATGTAATTTTAAATGGGGTGGTTAAGTGTTTTAACATCATAACACATAATACATATATTTTTATTAATATTTTGCATATTATGTACCGTAATTGTATGACTTGATAGCTACATATAGTTTAATATAGTCAGGTCTTTACCATGCACTAAATATTGTGCCCAAATATACTTAAAGGCAAAAGTTATTGTGATATGGATTGTTTGGAGTAATAAATTTGTGAATAAATATATGGATGCAAAACAGAGAAAATGTGCATGAAAAAGCTCAAAGAAATGCAGTCAACCATTTGTTGCAGCGATTGCATGCTTTGTGCAAAACATATATGGAATATTCTAGAGAAATGCTGTCCAGTGTGTTCACCTGTGCAACCTTCAGAACTCCAGTAGTCAGAAAAACACCATTAGTGAACTGTTTCATGTAATTTCATCATGCCATGCCTCTATGAAAATTACAGATGGCGAGTCCTAGTGACGCTTGAATCTGGGACCTCACAGCATGATGTCACATGTCAATTCAATGTCCAGAGAAACACCTTCCCCGTAGTGGCCGACCACCCATGACAACCCCTCACCAAGACACCTGGATCTGAACCACACCTACATGTATGTGAAACAGTTTCCAGCCAGCAACCCTCACAGCCCATACCATCCTTTTCTTCAGTGTTTAGTGGCCTCAATGAGCCGACGGTGCAAGGCCAGTATTAATGCTCAAGGTGGACACACATGTTACTGACTGTGTGAACTTTGCTCTGGACCACCACTAGTACATTTCTCTTTTCATGTTATAACATTTCATACACAACAATAAAAACTTATCATCAATTATCATTGTCTTTTGTGTGTCACAATAACTTTTGCCTTTAAGTATATGAGTATGTACCAAATAAGCACACCAAAATTAAATGCAAATTTGACTTTAATAAATTCACTTCAAAACCACTGATTTTCTTTTTACTTTATAGTTACATTAAAATAATTGTTGCAGTGCAGTTCTTAACTTTACAACCCTTCAGCCGATCTTAACATTATGATGTGAAAAAAGACATTGTGCTCAGAACAGACAAAAACTAAATTGTGTTGTGTCCAAATTAGTCCTGAGTCAAGAAGGTTTTGTGGATAAAATTAAATGCCCTAAAACAGTAAAATCTTGGAAATTACTGGATATATTTTTATGATTTATAGATATATGATAACAAGAGAACTGCTATGTACATAACATTTGTCAAAGTATGTGACATGCAGTGTCCAATTTCAAACCATTCAAACACAGAGCTGGAGCAATTATGGTGTATTTTGTTTTTAGTACATACCCTCAAATTATTTTCTTGCAGAAAATCTGTGAGTGTACGTACATACATGCATACATTATCTGTATCAGTTCAGATGGATCTAGGTTAGATTGTAGATTTCCATGTGCTCCAGCGTCTGTATAAAAGTATGTTCAAGTTCATCAAGATTCAATCTTACTCTTATTTTGTTCCTTTGACTTTTGAGTTTTGTTAAGGCAGAACATGACAAAATGCTGAAATTGTTGGCAAGTTAAAACTTAATTATCAGCCACACGTCATTGCACTGTTGTCTTTTTATCTGTATGGCCTTCATGCCTGCTTTGAAGGTTTTTTGTTAAAGCAGCATTTTTGTTGTGAACTGTGCACTGGATTACACTGCTACTGTGTGTTGAAGACAATTATGAACACATGCTTGAGGAAATGTAACTGCTGTAAAATATATCTTTTATGTTAAGTCACTAAGTCTGACGTCATTACAAATACCACATGTGTCCTGTGGTGGTTTTATCCTTGTAGCAAATTCTCTGTTATTTCTGTTAGTAATTTTCTTAAATGCCTGCTGGTGCCTGAAAACAGCCAATAACACACATATTAACAGTTAAGACAAAGTACCCTTGGCTGCGCATAATTAAGTACTGACCTAATCACCAGCCATACCATTCCATGAAATAAACACTTTGAAAATTGATTGCTCTGTAACACAAGTGTTATAAATAACTTTACTTGGACAAGATATTTAAGTTTGTTTTAAATCTTGTTCTGTAAGAAATAGAGGTTATTACCCTCGTGTTTTTCGGGTATCGGTAATATCATATATTAGGAATAAAAATAATGTATACAGTTTATCATATAATCTCGACCTTAAGTAATTCCAGTTCACCATTACTAGATATTCAAATGACATAAGAAAATGTGGCGTGGTGTATTTTGGAATGGAAATGATGTTAAACTTGATTGACATCAAAACAAACTAGGGCTTAACAGGTTTTTTTGTTTTCTTTTCTGAACACTGAACATCTTTTAGTGTCAAATTGCTATTGAAATATTTTTATTCGATAACTATGAATGCATACGTCAATTATGCAGTGTCACACAAGTATTTTTGCTTAAATGTCAATAAACCTAGTGCAAAGTTATCAAATTCTTAAAGTATATGATCTTAAAAATATCACATACTTTGATTGCACTGAAAATTTTAAATATTATATGATAAATACAGAATACTACACTCATGGCCAATAGAAACAATTTGAAACCGTTAATAGGGTGTGTGCAAAATAGTGTACTATTGATGTAACATGTTTCAGGGGTTTTTTTAAAATCTTTAAATGCTTACAGCTTATCTTTCAGTTAGTTATTTCTTGATTGATGATTTGTGATTTATAACTCCTGTCACATTGGCATTTTTTTTGGTCACATTCATCAAGAGCATGTTGAAACATAATATTTTCCAAAAATGTATTACCTGATTATATGTTGAATATTGATGGAAGACATTAATGCTTTCTAAAATGGACTTTTGTAACCTTTTTTTGTCTTTGAAGTGCCAATCAATTTTTACTTATTATGTAGTGTAAATGTGTGTGTGTGTGTGTGTGTGTGTGTTAGGTTTCATCTTATAAAGTTATTATAATATAATTATATAAAAATGTACACTGTTTGGTAAACTGAATAGTGAATGCAACATTGAACATGTATTCATGTGTAAAGCTCAGCCACACACAGATGACATGATTGTGTATTATTATTATTACGCTGGCTCTCCTAGTCCTAGTTCAGATACAATTCATCTAGATTACATTGTGAGGGGAAAAAAACCTTTAAGAGGATTAATTGAAGAGAGTTGGTGGATTATTTCACACATTTGGTTGGGGTTCAATAAATTGCTTTTGTAGTTTCATCAGCAGTATATAGTAAACATTTATTACAGAATATTAGTTAATCAGATTAATACATTACAGATACAAAGATGAGTGGCAAATGCAGAGTACATATATTCATAGTACATGTATTTATGTACATAATAATTCTTGAGTACAGGTGTGTTGTACAGTAACAAGTACTGTATCACCTTGTTCATTGTGTTTACTGATTTCTTTATCCTAAGTATTGAGATACATGTATGAGCAGCAGTGATTTTTTGTTAATACATGTACTGTATTCATCTGTAATGTGATTTAAGTGTGAAGTTTGACTGTTTGATATGCACCTACAACATGCTGGAAATCATTTGACACATGATTTGTTGAAAACCATATCCATGTGAACTGTCAAGTCCCTTGTAACAGAGTTTACATAAAAGTTCAAGTTGGTTTTGTTTAGTGACACCACTAGGGCACATTGTTGAGTACACATTAAATGTGAAATATACTACACTGTGGTGACAGAGATGACAGTGCAGTTACCATATTTTGGAGCTTCTGAAGGATTACATAAATGAAATGTTTGTATGGCACATCATCATCTTTCCTAGTCTTAGCTCTGTGCAGTGCAAATATATTTCATCATCATGCACGTACATGTATGCAATGTGGCATTTTTTATGGTAAAAGGAAAACTATACTCATTTCTGTAACAAGACCATCAGGGCTTTAAATTACACCAAAGCTGAGGCAGTAATTTACTGTAACAGGAGTGCCCAAAATAATTAAGTCCAAAATAATCACAGCCAAATTAAGTATAAATAAGCCAACCTCAAAATCATTGGAATGTTAAGCTGTGTTTAGATTAAAATCATTTGAAATGCATATCTGAATAAGTACAGTGAAATCTCTCAAAACTGGACCATCTGTAAATTGGAATTCCATCAAAATCAGACTCTTTACTTCGTCCCGATTGTGTTCGGTTTAGCCTTTAGACTACTGGATACATTTTTCACTGTACAACTTTTTACCAGCTTTTGTTAACATATTACTGCACTAACAAAACCTTTGGCTAGCTCAGAACAGACAAAAAGCCTGTGTGCCCATATTAGTGACATCTAAAACTGTAGACCATTTATTCTATAACTCGTACATCATGAGTGAAAGTTATACTTATAGGGGGTATACCACCAAATCAAATCCCATAGATGACAATAGTAACATATGTGGCTAAAACTCCTACCTGCAGCGTATCAATCAACATAAACTAAATGGATATAAATACTACCACCCCTCACACTTCAAGTGAACCAGAGAAAATTGGGGGTTAAGCTGCTCGGTTCCGAGATAACAGGTAGCGTCTATGACTACCCTAGTTCCGCACAAAATTTGAGCACTTTTTTTTTACAGGTACCCCATACATGTTTCAAGTACAAGGCTACTTGACACATTGGTACTAGATGAAATAAAATTGCTTTTTTTTCCCAGATGAAACTTATTTTTTACAACCAACACACTCATGTTTATAACCAATCACAGGACTTGTGGTGTTGGTTTCTCTATCAAAAGTTTGGTGTACCTCAAACTTTTACCCAGCCGGAAGTTATTTGGTTTAGTACTCCTATAGTGTATCATTGAAAACAAGGAGTGGGACATAGCCCAGTGGTAAATTGCTCACTTGATACACGGTTTGTCTAGGATCGATCCCAGCCATTGGGCCCATTGGGCTATTTCTCGTTCTATCCATTATACCACGACTGGTATATCAAAGGTTGTGATATGTTTTGCTACTAATGAAAAAAGATATTGGGTTTCCTCTCTGAGACAATATGTCAGAATTAACCAAATATTTAATGTCCAATAGCTGGTGAGTAATTATAAATAAATCAATGTGTTTTAGTGGTGACGTTAAAACAAAAGAAACTGTTTGATCGAAAACACTAGTTTTATGTTTAGTATAAAACTGCCTCTTACTGGAATGTGTCAAGTTTTCCTTAAGTAGAAGCTTAATACTCTTAATCTGTAGCTGCTTCACAATGTTTTGCTAAAGTGCAGATTCCTACTAGTACAACCTACTGCCTTCAGGGCATATTATTTATCAGATTTATTCAGCAGGAATAGACTGGCAATTTCTTGAATTAGAAAATGTCCTTCAGGAAAAATATCACAAGTGTTTAAAAACAAAGCCTGCTTTATTTTTTAAGTACATATAGGTGACTTGATAGTGTTTTTTGGTTTTTTTTCTGGGGGATGTTTTGGGGGGGGGTCTCGTCTTTTTTTTGGTGGTGGTGGTTGCTGGTGTAGGGGTGTTTTTTTGGGGTTAGATTTGGTGGTCACCCATAAATTGATGCACCCCATCACTTCACCGTATCATTTTATGAATAGTCTTATCAAATATGAAATGACATTAGTATGTGATAATAGACTACAGTACCTGCAGTACTTCTACATGTAATCAATGCATTATTAAAAAACCCTGCTGAAATGTCAAAGTAGAAGGACCAAAACTGGTTTTAACTGCCAGAATAGCTGTGACTTTGCCAGTGAAAATTTGGTTGCAGGCAGCAAAATTAATCTTAATAAACAATTCTTTTAATATAGAAGATAAATTTTAAACTGACACAAAACAAATTTCATATGGTTTTTGGATTGACATCTGATTTTTAGGGAAAGTGTTGTCATTGTACAAACCGAATATTATTCACATTGAACATGTATACATATAGTAGTTCTAGCTATTAAAGGGAGGTAACAGCAGATATAAAGTAAGAATGTTATTACCAGTACTGAATGACATGTGTGTATTGTGTAACATTCCACAGGTATGATCAAAACTCAGTATTCAATCAAGGTTTGCATGACACATCTCCCACAGAAAAAACACTGCTACCTAACATGGGTATAAAAGCATTGGAATGTTGGAAATTATAATTTTAATAAACTTATATAAAAACAAATGTAAAATTTCATTTTATTGAATTGCTTTAACCTAATTATAATAAATATATGAAAATAACCAATTTATTTTAATACATTTAATGAAGAGAGTTGCTTGGTTATCTAAGACCATTTCCAAGAAAGACTTCAGCATGCATTGATTTTGCCTATGATCTTAATGTGTTTTCTTTATTTTCAGGGGCCCAGGCCTGCGTGCTTGCATTCTCTACAATTGACAGAGATTCATTTGAAGCTATTGAATTGTGGAAGCAAAAGGTAAAGTATATAAAACATTCACAGTGGTAAAGTGCTCGCTTGATGATGGTCAGTCTTGGATCGATCCCCATCAGTTGACCCACTGAGCTACGTACTACTTGTTCTAGCCAGTTTGATAAGTCAAACAATTTCATATTAACTGGATACAAGTTTATCTTCCTACAAGAATAGTAAAGAATACTTAAATTTCCTTTACATTCATAAAAACAATGTGTAGCTATGTAAGTTTGTTCAATTCTTGATGAATGTAAAAATTATGTCGATGGGAACGTCATACCTGATGACATCATTTTATATTGGTAATTTGTCTTACTGAGGCAATTCACACAGTTTGTGGATGAATGTTTTTTTGTTCACATGAAATAACAGACAATCCTTAAATGAATTTTATTTTATTAAAATAGAATAATCAATGTAATAAATCCTGAGATTCTGAAGTTGCAGTTCATTTGGTGAAGAGCATGATGATTGTGAGATTGTTCATTTTAAAGAGACTTTAGAATGATTTATTTACTTGGTGTGTCCCAGAAGGACTCTCTAATTAAGTTTATATTAGCGATTGGTGTGAATTCTCTATTAGAGATTATGTGTACGTATGCTCAAATGATGTTGGATTTTCCCATTGCTCTAGGTTGAAGATGAAGTAGGGGAGATCACGATGGTGATCGTGCAGAACAAAATAGATCTGATTGATGAAGCCATGGTTCAATCGTGAGTTGTTGGGTTTTTTTGTGGGTTTTTTAAATTTGTAAATAGAATTACAAATATGTTGGAATACATGTGATAGATTTACAAAATGATAACATTTTGATAATTCTTTGTATAATAGAGTAAAGTATACTTATCATGAACATGCTTAGAACGGACTTCATCGTAAAATCCTGTTTTATTTCCCTATACATTAATAACCAAATTGTACAAATGTGTACAACAGACGTATTTTGTTATAACAAACTAGCTATCATGGTTCCTTCCTGTTCGTTATTAGAGTACTATACTGTATTTATATAGACATTTCATAAAACATGTTTGAATTGAAGAGAGTTGATGTGTCATATTCAGTGTAGATTATGATAAACATTAACCGTTTGTGTCTTGTGTTGGGCTGATGGACATCATGGACTAAGCCTTTTTGTGATATTAAACTAATAATGTTGTGCAAAACACTGTCAGGTCCACAACATAATTAAATTGATGGTGTGCTGTGCACAACAAAAAGGGTTAATAATTGTGGACAGTCTCTAACCAATCTGATTAAAATTAGCTCTACTGGGTCTAGCCAGTCGATCTAACAGCATTGCATGGACTGCCATGTCCAGGTGACATTTTATCTATAAATAACAATTTAAATATTGACCAATTACCTTTCACCTTTTATTGCGTTATTCGGGAGCATACAAATTCTAAAAATACCAGGCGAGACTATTTATGCAATAAGCGAAACTGTTCTATTTCAACATTGAAAAAACAGAGTGAAAGTGCAATAACAAACTTTGGATTGTGTACTAGTATAGACAGATTGTATAGCTATACCATCATTTTTTGTTGTTGTCTTGAAACAAATTTTATATAAAATTTTATATTGCAATTAGTTTCCGGCATACTTCGTAATTCATCCAAATCATTTCGTATACCCTCGGCATAATTCCAAATGTTTTCAAGTTACTGGCAGGATTTTGCAAGTAAGGTTTTGATTGGTCGAATGAAAGGTCAACTGGACATGAGCTCCAACGAGCTGCTGTTAGATCCACATGTAATAGTGGAGCTAATTTTAATTAGATTGGTCTCTAACTTGTATTATATTCGATATGAGAGATTGATAGCTGACTCTTTGAAGACTAATGATCACATGATGAGGGTTTGACATTTTGATCATAGTTCTTTTAAACATAAAGAAATTCTATATTGTTACAATGTCAGTGTTTGTGTTTATGTCTAGACAAAATAACTGAAATGTTAGTTTTTCATTGTGCAGCAATGAAGCAGAGGCCCTTGCCAAGAAGCTGAGTCTGCGTTTCTACAGGACATCAGTTAAAGAGAATCTCAATGTGGATGAAGGTATCGCTACATGTTTATATTTATAATGGGCTTCTTTTGCATCCACATACCATATTTCTGTCTACAAAATAACTGTAACATCAGGGCTTCCTGAATTTTTGTAAAAATCCACAAACCATGGGATTAGTGATTTAGTAAATGTACTAGCCATGATTGAAAATTCTCTAGCTCTTCTTTAAGTAAATACAATTTTAATAATCGGATATGTCACCTAAAGAGGGAGATTGAGCTTAAAACCCCTTAGATATGGGGGTTAGGGGCAGGATATTAATATTTAGAAAATAGACTTAAATGTAGAATTTGACAATGTAGTTTTTACACTAGCCATCGGGCATAGCTAAAGTAGTTATTTACAAGCCCAACATTGAATATTGCTGGGTTGGTGGAAGTGTGAAGTAAATAAAACTGCTTTTTTTTTGGATAGATTTTTCTAAAAAAAAATTAAACATTAAATTAGTTTCTTCTAAAAACCATGACTTTGGACATGAACAGTTCTGGTTACCAGCCATCAATATCGGTAACAATTAAAGGAAAATAATCGGTTTTATTAACCATGTTTGCATTATAATGTCAAGTACACTGGGTTTTTTTTTTTTAGTGAATCGTCAATTTCATTATCAATATCATTTTGCATTTAGGTTTTTCAGTTTAATTAATGAAACGGCACCTTCTGTTTAATTAGTATACACACATAGTTTATAATTTGATTAAATTAAGGAAGGAATGTTGTCTGAATGAATTAATACAGCCTGAAAGAATGAATGTTTAACAACACTGCAGGAGTATTTAGTTTATTGCAAGATCCTGTGATTTGTTCCAGTGTTCCGATACCTTGCCGAGAAGTACATTGATCAGCTGAACACGGTCATAGAAGAAGAGGCTGTACCACAGAAAATTGGAACCGGTGAGATTTGTACATCAGATTGTCAGCTTTATCCAATAACACTGCTGACTGTTAGCAACAGTCAAAATGAGCATCCTTATTAATTTATTCATCTCTTGAAATACACTGTTAAAATCCATGCTCATTTGTCCATCTATTTTTCCATCCATTGGATTCCATACATATATTGAATAACCAGCTAATCAAATTATCTCCCCTACCAAGCCTAAAGACCACCATCTGTTTATCAATACATTGACTAATTTCTCACAGTTAACTACTCATAAAACTAACTGCTGCTTATTTGTTGTTCATTTCATTAAACCAAACCATGAATTAGTCCATATCTGTGTAATTATACCTAAATGAAGCCACAATGCTTCTCTTGGTTTGTTTATTCATTGTGCACTTAACAAAAACACTAAGTGTATATTAAATAGATTTAAACATCCATCATTATTTCGGATGACATTTGACTATCGTTATCATTCACTTCAATATAATTGTTATATAAAAACCCACTTGCTAATTGTTTCCACTTTATATTGTAGTTTTACTGTATTCAGTTTATGCTGACGAAAACTTGACTATTATTTAGTATCATAAATGACCATCGCTGTTTATATCTGCAGGTTTGTCACAAAACGATGTGAAGAACCATTCGAAAGAGAAAAACCACAAACACAAAGGAGACATTATTAGCCTACAGCCGAGTAAACGACGAACACACGGAAAGAAATCTCTAGTCGCAGGAAAATGTAGTCTCTTATAGTACACTATCACATTGGCAGTGTTTTCCGATTGGATTCCGTGGCACTGCAATCCATGTAGATGGCTGGTTGGTGCTAAGCAAGTGGAGAGGATTGGGACAAATGCATGCGGAGGACATTGAATTTGGTTTGACACATGCTTGAAATAAGTACAATACATATATCAGAGTGTTCTGTTCGATTATATTTATTGAAAGCATAAGAACAAAAATTGTGGTTTAATGTAGACATTTGTTGAGAATTGTGTACAAAGAATATTTATACATGTATTTATGGGAGCCGAGTGGGACACTTGTATAAAGTGCTGACAGGTAGGGTTATTTTAAACACATTGTATACTCTTTTTAGTGTATCGCCTTGCTGCTGATAGAAATAGCCTGTGTTGGCAGTGGGTTTCTTCTCTTAATTATTTTGACCAAGTGTTACAGCTAGAATTTGTTTTGACACTTAATAGTCACCAACATTCCTTCTATGTTTTGTCTTATGTCAGATCATAGATGTTTTCAATTCTTCATGTTTTCATCACCTGAAGTCGGATAACGGATATAGGAGTTTAGCTTGGCAATGAATTTGGGGAAATGTTTTTTCGGATACCACCGGAATCATAATATAGATATTTTGGTATTCCATCTCATAAGTGTACATTTCCCACCCAAAATTTGGGATATGTGGAAGCATGCTAAGTTTGTAATCTCGACTCATATACAGGAGTAGCTCGAACTGGACATACGGAATTATGGATATCCTTGTTGCCAAAAGGTTTTCATCCCCAACTTAAAAGCAGCAAGGTTGTATGGCAGTTGACCTGCTAATTGGTCCCAACAAAATAGAGCCTCAAAATAGGTACATTTAATTTGTCTCAAAACGTAACCAGCTGTGTGTTGTTTGTGTATCTATATATACATATAGCCACCATATTCAGTTAATGGGCCAGAAATCTCAAAATAAATGTACTTTGTTAAGTTTTATTTAACATTACAACTTGTTGTAAATTGGCTTATGAGGGCAATAGTTGGCTGAAGGGAAACAGATATACCATTTTGACAGAAAACATTAAATATACATATATTTATACAGTGTGTGCACACACACACACACACGTTCGTACATACATTCATGCATACATATACATGTACATAATAACACACACAAACACGCATGTATGAGCAGGAAAATAAGTTTGGCAACACGATCTAGTCAAGTATATGAGGCTTCATTGGGTTTTATCCCTTTCTAATCAGTTTTTCATGTCTGATATACAATTTTAGTCTAGAGACCTTATTGCAAATCCATAAACTTTACTGTTATCTTATTTGGCACATCCAAATTAAGTTTCATGCTTTAGGTTTTTTATGCCTAAGCAGCATCCTAGGGTAGGGTGTCACTGAACCTTCTTTTCCAATTTCCATGGTTTAAAACCTGTTGGTAGTTTTTCTGCAGGTGATACTGTGACACAGTTAACTAAAAGTAGCTATAGTTATTACAGCATTTACTAGTCTTTAGTAATTAAGCAGTTGTAAATGTGTTCTAGACCTGAGCATTTATTTGTAAAAACATTTTGTATAGCAACATGCAAACAGAAATATATGTACTACAGATGCAGATCCAGGGGAGGAGGGTGGCACCAGACATTGTGAGAAGTATTTGAACAGACTTTTTTTTTTCTTTTTTTTTCTGGACATCAGTGAGAAAAAAGGGACGGGGGGCACATGCACCTCAGCACCTCCCCCTGGATCCGCACCTGTACTCATTTCTGCATGCTAGATAGAGAGACCCGAATTAATCAAAATATTCCCATCATCATCATCAAGGTCCCTTACCCATATAGGTCATCTTTTAGTTTCATTTTTGGTGTGTGATATTAATACTATTATAGCAGGGTTGGTTGTTTGTGTGATGTCTATGAAATATTCAGATCGTTATACATGTATGTTATTAAGGAGCCATTTATGTCTTCAAATTGTGTGTGCTATTTACTGGTATATTTAACCAAAACAGGACATAGTACTTGTTTTGGACTTTTTAAAAAACTTTTGCAACAAATTCACATTTAGTTATTTCAAAAATATATGTTAAAATCTAAAAATGTTGAGTGACATCAGGCCTTCTAGAAAAAATTTTTAATCCACTAGCCATGGGATCAGTAATTTTTAAACTTTACTAGCCATGATTAAAAATCCACTAGCCAAACTTTACTTTAAAGTAAATACAATTTTACTAATAGTAATAATCAGATATGTCACATAAAGAAGGAGATAGAGCGTAAAACCACTTTACGATTGGGGAGGCAGGAGTGGGGCCAGGATATTCATATTTACAGACTAGACTTAAATACAGCATTTGACAACCTTTTTTCACTAACTGTTGGGTATTTTAATAGTAGTTATTTTCTAGCCCAACATTGAATATCACTAGCCACAGGAGTGGGGCTACCATAATATAGAAGTCCCGTCTGGCATGACAATAGTAGTTATTTACTAGCCCAACATTGAATATCACTAGCCACGGGAGTGATGCTACCATAATCTAGAAGGCATGGCCATTATCTCCACCATTTGGATCTTGTTTGTTTTTGGGGGGATGAGCATCGTGGTTTTGAAATTGAACAAAATTTAATCATCTTTTATATGCATGTACACAATACAATGTACATACATGTATATTTCAACAAAAATAGATATCAAATTTGTTTTTAAAACATGCTGCTGTCTCATTGTATTGTCAATATTTTAGTTACTGTGGATCATAGTATATCAGGAACATGTTTACAACACAAATTTAACTTAAAAAACCATTATTTGTGTTATGTGAATCTGTATTATTGATTAAACTGAGTTGTGAATATATGAAATCATGTTAATTTTTATAACTTTTTTTTTCTATTCTCAAGTTTGTGTTCACCGTCTGATAAATACCAGAGTTACTCATTATATTTAATGTAGCCATCTAACTGGTCATAGTAACAAATGTTTGTTTATTTCTTGATGCCCACAGAAGCACCAGAAGTATGTTCTGTTGTCAATGAAAATCAGTCTTGCTAGTTTTGTAGATTTTAAACTACAAATAAACAATACCAGATAATAAAAACAATTATTAAATACTATAAAAGTTATGTACACAATGCACTTAAATCGCAATGTTTTCTCCATACTATAGCTTAGGGACTAAGAGTCTACTAAACACACTACCTGTCTGCTTATATTGAAGCTGTGCACTCGAGTATGTTTTAAACATTTGTGGTGTTTAAGTACATGTATTTAAAATACATGTACATCATCAAAGTTTGGGTGTTTTTTTAATGTTATCTGCAATCTAAATGCATTCAAAAGCAGATTTGTTGAACTCAACTTATAGCATCTCATTTCTCATGATATAGATCGGCTTAGTTTCAGAATTCCCTGGTAAATTCACATGTAAGACTAGAGTACATGTAGTCCTATGCAAAGCCATGATTATTGAAGAGCTCCATTATTCTTCCACACACTGCTCTTGGACAAGCTGAACCAGAGTAAGCAGCCAACTCTCACAAGATGTCATATTTTGTTAATCCATTTTGACATCTAACATCTTCCTGTAGAAAACTACTAGAAACCAATACTGCATTTACTTCTAATGTAGGCCTATGTTTTTTAACATTTCAACATGAAGTCTTTGTGGGTTAAATATTTGTTTAAAATGTTTGTTTATATGGGAAGTATACATTAAATGACCATACTAAAGACATAAACCATTTAAGTTTTGTGCTTTTTTGTTGATTTATAATCTTTTTATGTAGGTTGTCAAGTGTTAACAGTTGTGTGGTGTTTTTGTCATTTGTTTATCCAATTTTAAATTTGGGTAGATCTAAAATATAGAACTAATTCCATATGATCTTCAGTGCCAGCTTAATTCGTATTTTTATAGTATGTGGAAGATCCATGACTGGAAGTCCAATAATTGGCATTTTTAAAAATCATATGCTTATTCAAATATAAACCACTTCCAGTAGTTGGTTCGAGTTGATTTAATATGCTTTTGTGTATAACTCGTAAATTGAGATACTTCTCCAGATGTATATACACACCTTCCAACACACACCACTTCCAAGGTGTTGCAACTTGTAATTTCATATGGCACTGTCTATGGACTAAAATAAGTTTGATCTGTAAGCAACATAATTTGACATTTAAAAATGTTGTATGGAATGTATTGTCCCACCATTTTTACATTAGTATTTATGTTTCTAAAGTAATGTATATATTTTTTCATATTTGGTTTATCCAAAAATTGCAATTTGTTTTTAGCAAATAAAGTACTTGAATGTCCTCTTGCCAATTTTGATCATGGTAAAATACAAGTCCATTTACCATATCATCATTTGAATTCAGAAACGGTTTGGTGTATACTGTTGAAACATTATGTGGAAGTGCTAAAGGATTTTATTTATTTATTGTGAAGTCTATTGTCAATCATTATGCAAAACCCCACCGTCCAGTTTATTACCAGTATATGTACTGGAGAAAATATTTCTATTTTTATAACATTTAATACATGTATTAAAAAAATCTGGCTGCTTTTTCTATATTTGTGCACTTTACTTATAACTATGATGATTGCTGGGGATTGAGAAAACAAGTGTGGGTTTTTTTGTCTGTTAAATTTTTTGATCAGAAAACATATTTTGTATTAATTAGAATGTTAAGAATGTTTTTTGACATTTGATGGTTTATGTACTTCGTCATCAAGCAAATACTAGTAAATATTTAAGCAGGGTTTCTGCCAGAGGGCAAAATGGGTATGGCGTCATAACATAATTTTATTGCAAATTTAAATGTTTTAAGTTAACCTTTTGACAAAATTAATGACTCTTTATTATTACTGTATGATTTTCTTAACCCTAACCCATTATATTTATGGTGGAGGCCCCCCATGCTTCCTACAACTGCTGCTGCATTCAGCAAACACATTGTATATATTTAATTTCATAGCGCCATACCCAAACATTTCTTTCCGGCAGAAACACTATTAAGAAATTTGAAATTGTGCCCGACATCATAGTCATTTATAGGTCTTACTTTGTATGTGGATACTTGACACCTCTTAAGATCTAGCATTTCATAAAACATTTGAATATGTAATTGTTATAGTGTGTGAGCTCTCAAGTAACAAAAATAATTTATTTTATGTTATGTAAAATTGGTTTTGGGAACAAATGCACTGAATACATTATTGCTCTGTACAAACATTTTTGTTAGCAGCACATTTGTATAATTTGATATACATTTATTTGATAAACATTTATTTTTCTTGTACCTTTTTATTTGTACATGTGCATTCTGGATATCCATATTGTACAGTGTTTAACTTGAGGTATAGTTTATAATTACTGCATCAGACTATGTTACATCATCACAAAACTACTTCTCTATTGAAACTGGTTTATTTATAAATTATACATTTGATAGGAGAGGGAAATTGCAATAAACTTTGAAATTGTGATACTGGAGTTTTGTCTTTTCATTTTGTTAGATTTTGTGTCCATCAATCAACCTTTGCATTTTTCTTCCAAACCAAGAATTCATGTTAACTTTCTGTTTACACACACGTTGATGAGACATGGTTGTTTACATATGTACACGTGTTAACAATTTCAAGACCTATAACTAGTTGCTCCTAAGTGATGACCAGGTCACCACTGCCATGCGTCCAATGAAAAAGTACACAATGAAAATCAGTTACACTGTGACATATAGTTAATCTGACAATCATGGGTCTGTGACGTGCAACTTTATCAAAAAATATTTTAAAATTTACTAAAAACCTGGTTTTTGAGGATATGTAAGAAACCTAATACTAGTAATACATTTGCGTCTGTTAAAATGCCATTTATCTCCTAACTAGTTTTAAAATTTATCAAGTTTTAAAATTAATCAAACACTCATTAGATACATTTTAAAACAACTTGTGAAATAAATGGTATCTAACGGCCACTCTTAATTCTTGATGTACATGTAGCTCACAGATTTGTGGACCAAGGTTTATTCTCCCCATCAAATATACAGTAAACTAGTCTGTATTCAAGTCAAATCAACTGAGTTGTGAGCAAAGCAGAAAACAAAACAAACATTACAAATTGTGTAAAAACTTTATTTAATTACTCCTCCTAACTGAAGAAATATAACATTATCTGCAAAGCATTATATGCAAAGCAAATTAACCGATTAATACAAATTGCAATGTACTTAATAGTATTTCCTCCATACACAACATCATGTATATATAACTAATGTAATTAGATATACATAATGCCTATCTACACCAGGGTTTTTTAAACAGGTTAAGCACCTACACCCTGAAAACTGCTGAGTTAAATTGGGTACAGAGCTAAATTGTAATCTGGGTTATTTTAATCCCACAACCACACCAAGTTCAGATTTAAATTCTGTTCATAATTCTGTCCGAGTAAGTTGGCTTCACTTTTACATTCCCATGTGGACCTACGTTATATCTGTACTTCAGTGCCAGAATACTAACATAGCAAACGATGCAGACCCTGCACCTTTAGAGGTCCCATGGATCAACTCAATTATTTTTTAGTTTTTAAAAATTATTAGTATTGTTGGCAAGGTTGTTATTGCTGATACAAAAAATGCGACTGATTTCTCACTACATATATATGTAAGTCTACAGTAGTGGAGGGGGTAGTTTTGTTTATTGCTATCACCTTGGAATCTTATGGTAGTATGGCAGGAGAGCATGTATGTTACCGTTTTGCTACAGACCCAGCAGCTGTTTAATCCTACAATGTCCAACTGCTATAGAGGTCATGGCAGTTGTTTATTTCTGATTCTAATTGCACTTTTAAAACCTTGCAAGAATTAAAACTTTAAACAATAAAAAAAGCAAAAATACTGATGATAAATAGAGTAAATAGAACTGGACTACATATGAGTATGAATGTAAATGGTTTTCTTCCATGTTCGAAATGAGTATCCGCCAATATATCAGCAAGCACTTTTTAAAATCTAATGTAAGGCCAGAGATGCTAACAAACATTATTTTAATATCTATGGATGTATGTTGTGTAGACATAACACAGATTAAATTTTAACCCCATGTACAGTTAAAAGTAATAAAGCTCAAAACAATAAATTAAAACAAAACCTATCCGACGAGTTTGATGAAACAAAACAAAATTAATATATAATGTACACTGTACAAAAAACATACATATAATTTATTACAGGTATATGGATTAACAATGTACATGAAAGAAACTGATTAACAATGTACATGAAGGAAACGGATTAACAATAACAACAAAAACTATGTGCATAGCAAGGATTAGTCATTAATTAATATTACCCCGGACTTCTTTTTTAACACATTGTTCATGTCAAGAAAACTGTAAGTAATAAAAACATTTAGCACCAAGAAAGCCCACTATATAGTTTAGAAAAATGCTTGAAAATGCTTTCTTTTCATTACAATAAACAAATTCAAAAACTTACAGGACAAAAGACCACATTTAAGTTGAATTAAAAATATTTTTTTCAAATATTAAGTACTAAAACAGGCAAAGCAGTAACAAATCATTAATGAACACAATCATGGATTTTTTTTTTTTTAATTAATAAAATTTTCCATGATGGATAAATTGGGAGACTTGCAAGGGGAAAGTGAAGATATAATTATAACACAAGGCCAGAGACGGGCAGCAGTTCTAGTAACTGCAGTGGTTACCATGTACAGGTATATGTACATGGAGGCAGGGGCATCGGCAGTAAAATATTCAGGACAATGGGTGCTCACAGTTGATCACTGTCACTTGATCATGAGCTCCTGTGAGTACACATGCCAACAACGTTTCACCCTCCACCGATGTGTATTACATGTATCTTTGAAAGTAGGGGGCTCTTTCATAGAAGTAGGTCAGTATATCTTCCAAACACTACAAGATGTACAACTGTAAACATGGAAATCAGATGGTGGTGGAAGCAGTAGTTGCCGGAAATCACAGCCTGTCACCTCTTGAATATCACTGTGCTGTCTTTTTACCAACAGCTGGTTGTTACCACCTAATCAGAATGACTATATACTGATGGAAAGAAATAAAGGATCACACAGCCAGCAACAAGAAATAATGACTGCATCAAAAATCTATACATATTGTCAGAAGTTGACTGGGAACATATAGGCAGCTCATTTAACACTACTCATTCAAATCCCACATTACAACTTGATATGAAATAAAGACATTACTATGCTAGTAGTGAATTAAATTTGGTCTACAAATTGATGTGTTCTTTTATTTCATTCCATCAGTAAAAAACAAATCTTAGATTGCTGCCCTGTATAGAGAATTGCCACTGAAAACCAAACTACTAGATTCATCACTGCTTATCAATTAAATGAGTACTAATATAGCACAAAAGAATAAGGCGGTCTCTAAATAAAGACATTTGCCTAAAATAACACAAACTATTGATGCAATTTTAGTACTTAATAATAAGAATACAAATGTGTATGTAAAATATTGCTGTATATTGAAGTATTGCCTACATGTATATAATCAGCCATGCTGAGCATCATCAAGTATCCTAAGCCATGATTCCAACTTTCTACGAACTTGCTTCTGATCATCAACTGTACATTCCAATAAACAGTTCTGGAACTTGCTGTCGACCGGCCCCGATGTTTCCGATAGGCACGTGTTGAAACAGATGGCTATCTTCTCCTTGGCATCCTGTGGGTTCTCGTCCAACGATTTCTCCATCGCATCTAAACATAACGTCACTTTTTCTAACGCAGCTTTCTGGTCCGTATTCCTCACAGTGTTCACGGTTATCTGGACAGATTCGATTCGTGTCTTGATCCTTTCCATGTTAGCCAAAAGCTGCTGACGGTCAGCTAGGGGAAAAAAAAAAAAAAAAAAAAAAGTTTGAAAAAAAAGAAGCTTAAGGTGATGTCATACAATGTAAGTGCCTCATATGAGACTAGCTGATATTGCATAGCAGCTGATGAAATCGTAATGTTGTCTTGTCACAATCAGCTGTTCTCATGGCTATTTTTGTACAAGGCACTTGTACTGTGTGGCATCATATTAAGCTTTTGAGTTACCAATACTGTAGTCTAAGAAAATTTGTTGGATCAATCTTTAATAAAATATAGTTTTCTGTAACCACACTGTTTTAAGACTGACCCAAGTCCACAGTATGTTGACGGTATGGTTTTTATTGTAGGTTTTTTAGTGTGAGATGTTGATCTACTTTATTTGAATAAATCTGAACAGTTGTCTCTCTTGAATCACAATAAATGAAAGTTGATCATATTTATTTTCTTAGAGTGTTATATTGGATACAAATTGTTGTTTTGTATGGTACAATGTATTAGTATCAGGCCCACTTTCAATTAATACAATTTCGCATGCGACTTTTATCAATATAATACACAGTACCTTTTTCATATATATGCATGATTCCTCATGCAGGCATTTAGCATGCTGAGAACAAAGTTGATCGATCAGTGATTTTATGCGCAGTGATGTCAGAATGCAAAGTATTCATTTCTATCTTAAAAGTACACTTTGACGACGTCAAATTTTGTATAGTATATCTGCTTGTGAAAATGCATATATGGAAAAGCATATTTTCCCACACAAAACCTTTTTAATGAAAACCAGGCCATATAATGTTACCATGCATACACCTGTACAAACAACAGGCATAAGAAAACGCAAGTTGTCTTTTACAGATGAAAAATATTACATTCAGCCACATGTAATGCAATTACAGGCCATAGGATTTCATGGGAAACACTTGTTTGGTTCTGTGCCTTGTGATCCATCTGAAACAGTTTTTAGGTTCTGTTAAAACAAGTCACGAGATATAATAATCATGGAAAACTAAATTTCGGTTCCATGATTTTACAGACATGTTACTGAAAACAATTGCTTCAATGAAATCTAAGGGCCTGCAATAGTGATGACAATGTTTCAAGACTATAAAATTACCTACAAAGATTTGAATTTATATTTTTGAGGGGCACAGCAAGTTTTTCCTTCAATTTAATAACAAAATTCTGGGCACCAAGGCAAGTTCTTGAATATTTGCAGAACTGTCAATTTGTTATGTTGGTTTTATTTAAAATGAAATTATGGATTAATATATCCTTGAGTTCCCGTGAACCAGCCTATTTATGGGAAATATTCTGCACACATGCACTGTAATGTACGATCGATTTGATGAAATAAAGTTTTACTGTGTCGGTGTGCACTTTTTTGTCAAAACAAATATTAACATCCATCAGGGTTGAAAATTAGTAGTTGCCCAGTCAGCCATGGCGACCTTTGCTGGCTAAAAAAAACCTAACAATTTTACAAAGGTAGTCTGTTAGGTGACCATCTATATTGAGGTCTGGAGAGTATGGTACTAGTTAAAAAACAAAGACACTGAAACTGAATCAAATGTGACAGAACACATCACATCTATGTTGGCGTGAACTACATGCTCTATATTTTAACAGCGCCAGATTCAGCTTCTGTGGCTTTTGGCGGGGTTTTCTAAAAATAGAGCTCAAAACGTATTGAAGACATTGCATGTATTTTTTTTAATCTATAATTTTTCGGCTCATTAGAATGGTCTGGATTCGCCAAAATTGTCTAGTAGAGCTACTATTTGACAATTGCTATTCAATGTTATGGTAAAAAGGAATCGTATTTAGTTAGCATACATTATTCTCAGACAAAATCCAAATCTACCACGTAGTTTTAACTCACACTAACGTGAGCGCATATAACAATGGCCTTTTCCATTACTAGCACAGGGTCAGTTAATTGATTGTTGTTGTCAATATTCTTAAATTTAAGTGATTTAAAAAAAACATATCAGATCTAAAGTCTTGACACCAAGATTTACATAACTGTCCAAATATACTAGCAGAAAAAAGGTCCTATGCATTACTAAAAGTGGTGTGATTTTCTTATTTGTAATTAAATCAACACAATTCACACATTATTTATTTGCCATTTACGCACAATACCAAATTCAGAAGAAAAAACGTCTGGCACTGTTGTTACCAATCTCTAGGTCATAAAGAGGGATGGCGTCGAAAGTGAGTTCACAATGTCAATACTGTGTATGGCCACCGTGTGCACGCACACAGGCCTGACAACGACGTCTCATTGATGACACCAGATGGTTCAGAAACCCTTGTGTTGTTCCAGACCTGAACAAGGTCACGACCCAGTTGGTTTGGCTGGTTTGGTAGGAGACGTAGGCGTCTCTCCATTTCGTCCCATACGTACTCAATGGGCGACAGGTCAGGTGAAACAGCGGGCCAAGGCAGTGTGTTTGACATTCTGCTGTCTCAGGAAGTTGGTCACTACGTGCGCGACGTGAGGGCGAGCGTTGTCTTGCTGCAACATGACGGCGCCACGTTGACCTTGAAGGAATGGGAGCACATGCGGTCTTATGATCTCATCACTGCAGTCAGATTTCCAGCCACAATCACCAGCTGCGTCCTCCCACCGCCGAAACCTGCACACTGCACAATGCAAGCGTCAGCGTAGCGTTCGTTAAGACGTCTGTAGACTCTATTTCGACCATCACTACTGTCCAAATGGAATCTGGACTCATCGGTGAATAGCACACCTGACCTGTCACGACGGGTGAATCGTAAGTGCCGTCTACTCCATGCTAAACGCTCATTTCGGTGACGATGTAGTAGAATAGAACATATTGCTGGGCGTCGCGGCCTGATGTTGTACTCCAATAAATGGTTGCGAACTGTCCTGGCACTGATTGCTCTCAACCCAGGGATGGTTCTGGCTGTCAAAGTTGCCGTGCGAAATCAATTCAGAAGATGTGTTACCCAAATATGGTTGTCCTGTGCTTGTGACGTCACACGCGGGTGACCTGAACGTGGTCTGTCTCTGGTGTTGCCTTGCTGTTGGTAATGTCGCCACAAATTCTGTATCGTGTATCGATGCACGCCAAAACGTCTTGTGACCTCGTTATGTGCCATTCCAGTATCGAGCATCCCGACCGCGTGGTGACATTCAAATTCAGATAGGTGTGTCATGGCATAAAAGCTGTTTAAAATTAATCAGTTGTTTTTCTAGACAGTGGTTTAGGCCTATACCATTTTCCATTGCAAAATCAACAAGGACAAGTGCACCTGTACCACGTGATCAGCAAATCTGGTTACGAGTCTTGCATGTGCGGCACACGAACAATACATGCGATTGCAATATCGAGGATAAAGTTTTGAACATAATGGTTGGGCACATCTCTCCTGAACATGTTATTATTTTACAACTTGCGATTATGATTTTATTCAACTTTTTACCATGCACAGGAACTTTTTTCCGCTAGTATATTACTGTAATAAAAAAATAGGTACACCGTTATGCTATGTAATATACATGTATATTTTATATTTTGGTAACATGTTGGGTGGGTTTTTTTCACAGATTTATTTTTCTTTTGATATTTATTTTATTAGTAACCTACTACTGTATCATTTACAATATCCAAATTAAACACACACACATGCATTCTTCATCCATTCCCAAGGAAATTTGATACTGGATTGCCACAAAGAGGATTGCAAGGGCAGTTCTACCTTTATTCTCTTTGTACTGCATTATTTGTTTTTACTCTAGAGACAATGAAAGTCAAGCTGTATAACTCGGCTGTACTAGCATTTTGTGTTCACCTCTGTTTACAAATGAGATTTAATCATTATAATTTAATGGTAATTTGTAAAGAATTACTTTATTTATACCGGATTTCATTCTCTTTTTTTTTTCAATAAATGTTATTTGAGTTGGTATGGGTTTAAAACTTAATTTTAAAAAATTATATATATTTTAACTGTATTCATTATGAAGTAACATGCCAATTCATCGGTTTCCTTTTGAAGGAAACAGACTATATATGGTGAGGTCATGATTATTATTCAACAAAGAATATTCTAGTTTTGACTTTGGCTGTGCATTTAAATTACAATGTGATAATTGGAGGGCTAGTTGAATTTGAGAAGGACAACCATGGTTTTCATGTTAATTTTCAACCCTGATCCATGTCATTTTCTGTTGTGAAGAGATTGAATGCATGTCATAGTTTAATGTTGACATTCTTCAGCTACTCCTGGTTGCTGGTAGAACCTATGTGACTGTAGTTAGTAGTGATCATCCATTACAGGACAATACAAAGAAAGCTTGTTGGTTTAATAACAACTGTTTAAAAGCTAGAACTGATTTCAGAAAAGCAGCGGAGTATTATTCATGAAATTGATGCGATGAAGAAGTAAAAGCTGATATGATGGAGAAGAGACGATTATACAACAAAACAAAGCGTACAACAAAACTGTTGTATAACAAGCAAGAACAAACTCTCTTGTGTAACTTAGCAACATCTTGTCCAGGACAGTTTTGGAGAAGTATAAAACGCAATATGGAACTTTAACTTTAGCTGATTTTGTCGATTATTGTAAAGAGTTAGCTGAGAGTAACTGTAATAACACAAATAATGGTAATGAGAATATTTCATCTGATTATAACATGGATTACCCGGTATAATGAACTTGATGAACCTATAATTATAGAGGAAGTGTATAAAGCTATAGACTGTTTAAAGTGAAACAAAAGTGTTGGCTTGGACGGTATTGTTGCAGAATTATTCAGGGTATAATCTACCATACATTTTGGGGCCTGTGAAAGGCCCCATTCCCCTAATGTAAATTCCCAATCCAATACCAAACTTTTCCCAACTACGACCCAACAGTTTCCCAATTAGGATTCCCAGAGTTGCTAAGTTAAAGAACGGATCGGCTGTTTTTACGATATTTCTTTAATGGGTTGTGATTACTTTTTTCAACAATAGCCTATAGCAAAACGATTGAAACAAGCAATAAACTACTCACCAGTTGTAAGGTTTAGGCGAGTATGAGGGGCGCACGAATCGCTACTCTCCTCTCACGGAGAGGCCTGGTATTGGTATTGATTATTTTTGAAAATTCCCTTTTTTGTACATTTTGTATTTGAAACATAATATTTTCCCAATTGACCAAAAAGGGACCCTTAAAAAATTGTCTAGATTATACCCTGTTATTTATTGATTGCAAGGTTATTATATCTCCAATATTATTACAATTCTTTACTTATATTGATGATAATGGAGTTTATCCTGAAATATGGTCACAAGGGGTCACTATACCTATTCCAAAGAAAGGTCATTGCAATGACATTAATAATTACAGGGAGATAACAATAATGAGTGTTTTTGCCAAGATTTTCTCACTGTTATTCAAAAATAGTTAAACGATTGGTGTGAATCAAACAATGTTTTTACAGACTATCAATCATGTGACCACCATAGTAGGTGAAGGAAAGAACTGTTACAGTTACCGTCATTCTGATGGTCATGGAAGCTTTGTTGTTAATAAACTTGTCTTTACTCAGATTTGTATTGTAATGTTTTATATCACTAACAGCAAATAATAAATTAGGAGTACTGGTAGGACTATAATCATTACATTCTTCTATAGCCTACAATTAACTACTACAGTATTCATTGATGATCTGGGGTGTCGGATTTGGAAGCCTGCGGGGATAGGGGGAGACGTTTTGGTCCCCCCATAATTTGTTTACAAATAGTTTTTTTCATCTTTATTACAGATTATATGTTTAATCTTTACTTATAATTGCTCCCTTTATCAGTTCAAAATTCTCTCACTCGGAAATGTTTGAAACTGAAATGGCCTAAAACAGTTGCCTGGTATCAGAGTGCTAAAATCAGTCATTTTCAAATGATTTGGGACTCTTTTCAAGACTATTTCTTGTGATATTATTGAATTACAATTAGTTTCAAATGATAAAACTACAGATATCAATAAAGCGAGGTTTATTTAAAGATAGCATCTCCCACCAAATATAAATATTTAGGTGGCCTTGTTATTTTTAGTTTTGAATGATAATTCTTTATTATTTTAAAGGAAACATGTCACGAGACCATATTATAGCTCATTTTAAAAGAAAAATGATATAAAAATAACATACAAATAAGTTTATAACAATAAAATAACTTAAAACGAAGAAATTACGCTGATCAGTATCAAAGTATGATTTATGCATATTTATTTGTGAGCGTTTGTAAAAAATCCATTGTTGTTAACTGTTTATATATGAAGTAAGGGACTTACTATCTTTTCAGTCCAACAATGTGGTACTGCACGGCCTTTGGGTGTAAAAATAAACAGTTTTAACAATCGGGATTGTCTTTTTACGGTTTTTCAAAGGAAGAAGTTAAGAAAGATGCGTGTACTTGATCGCAAAAGAAAAGATTGGACACCATGCAGCACAGTACTTTGATGTCAGCCTATTTACAGCTCGAGATGTACATTGTACATATTTGGCACAAAGATATACCTAAGCATGATGTATTTATATATGTTAAAAAAAAATTAGAATTTTTTTTCATTATTATTATTGTTGGGTTTTGTTTTTTTTGGTTGTTTTTTTAAACCTAACTTTTTTCATGTTAGGGCTGTAGCCCTACATAACAAAATCAGTATTCACTGTCTGAAGAAGGAAACGTCAATAAGTAATTAAATATGGCATATGCAAATATGGGATTTGCACGAGGATACATCTCAGTACGATGTATTAAATATGTTTGGTTTTTGGGGGTTTTTTTAAAACGTGTAGAAAACAAAAATAATTTTAACTAATGTTTTTAAATTGCCCGAAGCGGGCAGCATAGCCCAGTGGTACAGTGCCCGCCTGATGCGCGGTCGGTCTAGGATCGATCCTCGTCAGCTAACCACTGGCGTTTTTTCTCGACATAACCATATGTCCGACGCCGATATAACCTTCATTATCAGGGCTCGCGCTGTCGGTAGCCAAATTAGCCATTGGCTAATTTTTACCAAAAATGGCTAATAAAATTTGCAAGTGGCTAAAATTTTGGCTAAGCCATTTTCTGTCTTCTGAGATGTGAACAAACGGTTACATAATCTATCCGACACCCCAAACATAATTATAATTATACCCAATATTCAATCAGTGTAATAGCGATCTTGCTACCGGCAACAAAAAACAGTGTCATGCAGAATTCAGTGTAGGCCTTATAATGTTTGCTTATTTTAATAATCATGGTTATTAATTTTAACGGCATGCATTCAACATGTATGCAGCGATGTCTGGAAGATTTGTAACTTCTTATTTTTACTTTGTAAAATCTTTGAACAAAGTAATAAAATGAGACCGACAATGAATTTGAATACAAATGCCAGTTCAGGGCCGAAAGACTCAAGGACTGAGTTCAGTCAGACCGAGCGAAAACAAAACGTTCGCTAGACTGGTTTGTGCGCTACACGTTAAACCAAATGGACACGACGAACACCAATCAAATAGTTAGCGAACGTTAGGAAGAACGTTCGTTGGCTAAACGGAATACAACTATCGACGTGAATATACGTCACGCTTCAGAGTCGAAATACCCCCGCGTGTCAAGAGACATCGCTGCGGACTCTAAAACAATACGATTACGCAAAAGTAAATCTTGCTGTAAATTTGTAGAAGAACAATAGTTGTTCGCATCAATGAATACCTAACTGAAGTTTTTGTTTATTCCTTTGTCTTTGTTAGTTTTGTACCCATGGTCGAGAGCACACACGCAGATCGCGATCGCAGGAAATTAACAATGAACATGCAGAATTTATACAAATTGCAGTTAAATGTACACGAATAAAATGAGTTTACAATAATAATATTTTTCAGATATAAATGTGTAAGACTGTGAGGTGACATTTAATAAGTGTGTAGTTGGTATTCTTAGCCGAGGTATTTTGCAAGCAGAAATCACAACAAGCATTTATTTAACATCATTATGGCACAAATTATGAAATTGTTTGGGGTGGGAAATTGATGGGTCACTTTAAAAAAAAGCAATTCAAACTTAA